>CAEGAF010102164.1:0-21161 GCA_903067075.1 Micropoecilia bifurca
TATATAAAATATATATATAAAAAATATATATATGCATATATATAGATATATATATATATACAAATATATATATATATATCTATATATATGCATATATATATTTTTTATATATATATAGATATATATATTGATATATATAGATATATATAGATATATATATTTATATATAGATATATATATATATATACATATATAGTATATATAATTAACTCAAATGGTTTGCTCCTGTTCCCAGAACTGAGCTACAATGCAGCTGAAGTTCCTCCCTGATGTCCACTTGCTCCCTTTGTGATCGTGCTCACAATGACGCATGAGGCACCACTGATAGGAAGTCCTGCAAGGACCAGTTCAGAGGAATAAAGAAGAATCCCATCGACAACGTCCAAGAGTCCAAATAAAATACAGTAGAAATTTTACAGAATGGAGCTAATTGTAAGTCTGCTATATTAAAGCTGCCTGTTACATCGAGCCACTGGCCATGCAATGTTTCAGGGGAAAACATTAATCCCAAAGCACAATCATTTCACACCTGTGTACCTCTTCTACATAGTCTTATCTAATCCTAGAAGAAACTTTAGCCATGACATGCTAAGTTCTTCATCAAATTTAGTTCCTTTTGCTAATCTTACCAAACATGGAGAACCAACATCTAGTTTTATCAGAACAAGAATCCAAAGAAACTTCCACCAGTTTTTAAATTATAGACTACTTATTCTTATTAAACATGGAGATGTAGTTTTATACTTTTATACCTTTTGTCTTTCCTTTGGTCTGTTGTTCAGTTTGTATTTCCTTCTAATTGAACTGCCTTGTTGCTGAAAATGTGCTATATAAAGAAAATGACCTTGCCTTTGATTGTGTTTCTCGTTTATCACAAAATAATAGTTAACTTAAGGATTTGAGCCTGATTTTGATGAGACCAAGAGCATTTCTGCTTTATTTAGAGCAATAATTGGATTCAATGCGTAGTAGTAAGCATACTTGGATACCATGGAGATTTTTCTTTCAGATGGGTGGGTCTTTACATAAAATAACTAAGATTTATTTTTTATTACCTTTGTTTACAGCATTATGAACAATTTGCAAACAAAAACACTGACTGCCTGCGACAGACTGGCGACCTGTCCAGGGCGAACCCCGCCTCTCGCCCGGAACGCCAGCTGGAGATAGGCACCAGCAACTCCCGACCCCACCAAGGGACAAGGGTGCAAGAAAATGGATGGATGGATGGAACACTGACTGCAACAGATTTCAGTTCTTAAAAGAGAAAGTAATAATCTAAACACCTTATTTTGTTGAATTTGATAGATGTTCACACGCACTGCAAAAAAACATATAACTTATTTTGTTAAATCAAGCTGTCCTATTTAATTCTGTTCAAAGTCTCACATTTTTCATAATTTACAACTACTATTGCTTTAAACAGTTTGGCAAAGCCCAGATGTGATTTCATGGCTTTTCTAAGTTTCTGGTTAAATCACAACCTTTGAGTAAAGTGGAGGCAGCACACCTGTGAATGTAATTTAAGACAACACCTCAAACACGCTGCTTCCTCATGCGTCATTCGAGGAAAATCAAAAGAAGTAAGCGCAGATGTCAGGAAAGGGTTTGTGGATGTCCACATGTCAGGTTCATCTTTGGATGCCATACCCAGATGCCTGAAGAGTCACTTTCATCTGTTAGAACAATTAAATGCAAGTGGAAACAGTATGTGACACCTTCCCACACACCTTAATGCTGTGTGGGAAGGTGATGGGTTTTGTGCCCCAAACAAAAACAAAAGCATAAAAATCTAGCAAATAAACAAAACAGACACAAAACAATAGTGGACATGCTGATCAGGCAACATGATCAGGTACATTTTGTCTACATTGGGAAATGTTTCACAATATAAAGTTAAATTCCTGATTGACTCACATCATCATAACCGTGATATAGCTGTTGAGTAACTAATAACTTTTCAGATGATTGTCTTTTTTTAGGATTTGGGGAAGTAAGGTTTTATAACTCTCTTTAGATACTGGAAGGAGAAGGAAAGCATCTAATTTAGCTGCTAAGAATCAACTCCTGCAATGATTCAAGATGGCACACAGCAGTGTTTGTCATCATTCAACAGGTGTTACTTTAAAATAGTGCAATCTGGCTTGTTTTATTGCAGGCTGGTGGCATACATATTTACATCACCAGAGAAAAAAAGACTTTTTTGGATAAGGTATTCATAGAGACACTAAATTGGGGTAGGATGATATACTGCATGTAAAGATTATATACAGTACCAACAGTACATAGCAGGAGGTGGAAAATGACCTCTCCTCTGTGTGTTTTGTTGAATCATGACCACAGATATTACTGAACAATGCCCCAGGTAAAGCACCTGGGGCATTGTGAATAATAAAAACACCTGTTTTTATTGTGTTTATGCATCAGAATTTCAAATCCATATATGTAAAGTACAGATACATAAAATATGTACGTACAATAATGAGGTACTTGTACTTGGTTAAAACCCTCTACTGATGCTCATTTATGTTCTGGGGTTGTTTTACTGCATCTGGCTATGAGCCCTGATATAAATCCTATTGAACATCTGTGGAAGGAGCTAAAACACGTTATCTGGACATGTTTCCTTCAAACCTGAGGCATTCATCACTTCATTGCAGTGATGAACAATGGGATGGCTGTATGATGATGTTTCAAGTTTTCTGGCTTTAAAATGTGATTAAATGCTGCATTAAATCTCCTCAATATGTAATTTTATTGTTGACCTGCTTCATAATCTGATCTGTGCTAACATCAAACTTTAGCAAAGAAACTGTACATTCCTGGGTGTCCACAAATTCAATCTACTCATTGTTAATTCAGCTCACTTTTATTACTTACTTTATCTCCCAACTCCTTAGCATTTGGGAAATAAAGTATTATGAGTCTGAGCCCTGAAGACGGGAATGCATGAAAAGAGAATCATGTCATCAGGTCTAAAACTGAACAAACTTTCAAGATGCAAGTCTTTTAAGTCTTAACAGACAAATATATATATATATTATTCTGTTTTTATCCTGCTTATTTTTTGAAGTATTGTAATCACTACAGTTAACACCTGCTAAAGCTCACCATTTACATCTTAAGCTGATTAAGCACGTACTAACGTGATAAATTATTGTTTTCAGGTTATTGAACACTAAGTAAAACCTCCAATGATGTGAATCAGCTTCCATATAGTAACTGTAACACAAGAAAATAAAGAAACACACATGGGTGGACAATTTACCGACGTAATACGAGGCATCTTTCTTTAAAATGATCCTGAAAACATAGTTACACCTGTTCAGTGAACGTAAGGCCTCCTTTCTGGATTTGATGAGTTTTAAACACACGTTTCCAACACATAACACACACAGCAGATTTCCTGATATTGTCGTCTGCTGACTGCAGGCGTACAGCAGAGGGGGAACAAAAAAACCTTTGATCTCCAGGGAAACCTCATCTAACAATGGTGGTGTTGAGAATGATCAGTACTTTTAGAGAAAAGCTGCAGATGAAACACAGCAATAGAAAAAAAAAGAAATGTTTTGATGGAGAATCATTTCAGGAAAAGGTGGAGAATGATTACAATCTATGAACCACATACACTTGTTTACAAACTGGCATCCTCCTCACCAAATACGGTCAAATCATCAGATAACCATTGCTGCTGTGGATTGCACTAAAGAGGAATAACAATTAACCTTCAGCTATTTGGGTGAAATGTCTCCTCTTGGACAGCTTTCCATTTAGCGTTGGGCAGCGTGATTTCTAGAAAAGATACAGAAAGACATTACACTGATAAAGACATCTCTGATTAAGCTTAATGGATATCGTAGACGCCATTTTGGGATGTTGGTATGCTAAGGCATTTCCAGAAGTAATTTCAGCGAATGTGACGTTTACAAAGTGGTAAAAGCGAATAAAAAATTCTTTAAAAGCACCTTCCACAGACAGGAGCTTTAAAGTGTTTTGCAGTAAAAAAAAATAAAAAATACAGTTGAAGGAACTTTTATGAAGCACATCATAACATCAGGGCTGAAGAATAAGGCTGAATGAAAATCACAAGCTGCCCATGTTGTTAACTGAATGTCAAAACCAGGATTTTATTATACAATATGCTACAGAGAGCCAGAGAATACATTTTAAGACAAGGGCGATGTGGGCTCTTCTGTTAGCGTTCGTCTGGAGCTGACACAAACCAGCAGAGTTTTGTTTCAGCTGCAAACAGACCAACTCCTTTTTTGTTCTGGACACTTTAACAGGCTATCGCAGTGGTTGAAATGTGATGAAACAAAAGCATGAAGCAACATCTCAAGGTCATTTCTGGACCCAATTGTTCAGAGTTTGTTGATGTTGTGTAGCTGACAGAAGCAGGACTTTAGAAGTTATTTGGTATGTTGTTCCAAGAAAATGGCATCCTAAAAAAATATGTCCTAGATTGTTCTAGTTAGGTTTTGTTGCCTGGATTCGATTGCAGAGGATTTGATTGAGATGTAGTTAGACATGATTCGAATATCATAAAAATATGATTGAATGTAAATCAATTATGAATGAATGTTGAAAAAATATGATGGTATTTAGCAATAAAGAGATTCCTTTTTGATGTGTTGACTGATATTGATTATAATACAATTCACTGATTATTCCTTATTGGACCAATTGTGTAGAAGTCTGATGAAAATCCTGTAAAATATAAACAAATATAGCTAATCTTTTTGCAAAAGAGCAGCTACAATTGTTTATCTACTTAAAATGAATTGAATTTTATGACTTTGTGGACTCAATACTGATACCAATGGCTTTTCATGACCAAAGGGAGGAATAGCAAAGTCTGAAACTACAGTCTGATTTCATATCCTACACCAATAGAAGCTTTTAACCAAAACTAAAATCTTTCCTTAATCTCAAACCTGTTTTCTCAGAGGGTGACTTAGTTCTTCCCGGGATACTCCTGAGCTGTAAACCTGTCTGTGTGTTAATTTAGTTTCTGTCTCCCTTCTTTGTGTCTGAATCCACATCCTACTGTGAAGATATGCAGGTTTCACCTCCCTCCGTTCCTTTTCACACCCATCTTGCTTATAAAAGAGACAAACAGAACACATAGAGGAACTGTTCGCTGTTGGAGAAACTGTTCGCTGTGTCTCCTCCTGCAGAAGTTTCGCTGAAAACTCATATCTTCTTTTAGGTAGGTTTGAGAAAATACCTATCAAATTCAACTGTTTAAATTTGCTTTACCAAATTTAAACCGAGCATTATTTTACTTTTAATTTGTTTTGCATTTGGGTATTAATAATGTATGGGTTACTCATTAATGTTATTATACACTTTTCGTACAGTTCCTGTCTTCACCGTGGTTTTCCTTATAACTTCTTTATTTGCAGTCATGCACTCTGAATTAACTTACAAGTGAATTTTCAATGGTGTCTGCGCATTTTCCACATCATCCATCACTTTAATTGATCAGACTTCCGGATGACATATTTACACCCCCAATCTGCAGTGAAGTCAGAGACCCTCATGCGTCACCAGTCCGGGGCTTTAAATAGCGGCGTCCACTGAGCGCAGCCATTAGAGCGTCTCTTAGGAGGCAGACACAATAAGCCACCACTAACTTTACCTTAACATTTTTTCAGATTGCTGCGCTTTTACCTGTCAGGATGGCCAGCTCTGGACTGCAGATCGTCGGTTTCCTCCTCTCCTTAGTTGGAGTCTCTGCTACTATCGCCGCTACGTTCATGGTCGAGTGGGGAAAGGAGAGTCAAGCCAAACACCTAACCTATGACGGTCTGTGGATGTCCTGCAGCGGCACCTCCGAGAGGACCACCTGCGAAAACTACAAGTATCTACTGAGACTCCCGAGTAAGTTTCAGCGCGTATCTATGAGATGTTCCACTTAAAGTAAACCTGCGTTGAGCATTTCTGCTTTGTGATCCTGCTGCAGTTGAGGTCCAGGTGACTAGAGCGCTGATTCTGGTCAGCCTCTTCCTCTCCGCCGTGGCGCTGATTGTCTCCATACTGGGGATGAAGTGCACTCGCTTCATGGATGCCTTGCCACAGGGCAAAGTCAAGGCCGCTGTCTGCGGAGGAGGGCTGTTCATACTGGCTGGTAGGGATGATATATATAACGTGTTTATTTAATTAAATATATCATCTGCCTAGAAAAAAAATCTAATGGAAGGAAAAATTTAGTGATTTTTTTTTCAAAATCATTTTTGGCTAATAAAAATATTATTGAAACCATTATTTTAGGATTGGAAGCATGCTGAAGTATTTCAAATGTCCTTGGAAATAAGATCTGAGGTTATCACTTAATAATGACAACTTGGTAATAAGTAATTAATTTACACCAGTGGTCAGTAGTTGCAGCTTTTTACTGGTAAATATCGAAAATGTTAGTTGCTGTTAATTTGTTTATTCTGTGTAATGGAGGTTTTTGAAATGGATAAGAGGAATCTGTGATCAGGGTGGCATAGACTTGGGTCAGAAGGACCAATTACAGCACTGACTGTGAATAAAATGTATAAAGTAACTTAAATTGCAGTGGATGGTGGATGGATGCTCTTTGGTGCTGTGCACTGTATGAAATTATGGCTTCAACACTGCTGCTGTCCAGAGGAACTGACTTTAGTGTCTAATATGCAGCACTAGACTGATTAAACTTGAACTTGGCTATTCAACAATGAACAGAGATTTAAATGTAATCTGATATGTATGGATTTTAGATCCCTGATTATTTAGTTCTTAATGTTAATGTTATTTGAAAAAGCTTTTCTTTTACATATCAGACCATCAGGGAACCATGTTTGTGTTTGGTTGTGTGAGGAGTGTAAGATGGTCCTCAAAGATGTGGTTGCCCAAAGCATCATTCATGCAAGAGACATCACTGCTCTTTTCATTTTTTTCTTTTGTGACCAAATATTTAATTAAATAACAACATAAAATATTACAATCGGGAAATTATCAGGATTTTTGAAAACAAGTCAGGCAGTGTTGTTTTCTTTTCTTCTAATGTGGGTGGTTCATGCATCATCCTAATTAAATATGGTTAAATGTAAGCATATGTATTACTAGTCTTTAAATTATATTAGATGTTGCAAATGAATGCAGGACATTTAATATATCCCAACACAGGGACACCGTAAGAGTAAGGAAAGTCGAACAACATTTTTTTAGTGTAAACCAAAGGTAGTAGTTACTAGAGAATGTTGACATTTAAAAGCTAAAATCAGAAATATGTTTGATGCCATAAAAATCCCAACAAGGAGAAAGAGCAAAAAGCTGGACATGCGCTCACACTCAGTCACTGTCGCTCCATCAGCATGCTTTCAATCCAAAATGTTTTTCTGCTTTTAACCTTGTTTTCCATGGTCCAGGGACATTTTATCACTACTGTCTTTTATCAGTAGTGATAAAAGACAGGAACAAAAATGCATAAATGAAAACCTCTCAATTAAGTATGGAAATGTAAATAAAACCAGAATAAAATATTATTAACTAGAGAAGAACAAAGTGAAAACCCAGCCATCCTGAGAGAGTTTTGCAGTGAAAAGTGTTTAAAGTTTAATAGCGGTGCTGAGGCTAAATACTTCAATTACTGAACTACATGGCTTAAATAATGTTTATGTAAAATATAGATTTATTGACCTTTTTTGTCTCTACATAGTTATTTATCTTAGAAGACGGTTAAGTTTTAAAATGCTGGTTTACTTGCTTGTTTAAATATTTTAAATGGAGCTGTGTCTAGATCTGTGCAATTATGACCAACAATTATCTTCCTAAAGTCAAGTTGAAGAATATTGTTTTCATCTCAGTATAATTCTTATATATCTATTTATCTATTCAGGCATTAACTAAAATTGGTTTAAATGGAAAAAATAATAATCATGGTTAATAAATTCAAAAGCTTCTAAATATTGTTTAGGGGCTGGTTTTGTTTTCTTTTTGTTTTTCCTTGTATTTTATATTAATCATGAACAAATTAAGTACAGACGTGACTGCAGATGTCCCTTTTTAACAATATTTTTCTTAACACAGGCGCGTTGACCATCATCGTTACCTCCTGGTATGTCAGTAGGATGGTTGAGGTCAACGAAAGGGCACATCAACTCCAAAAGTAAGTACAAGAGAAGAGAGACCGACTCACACAGAACGCACAAACAAAAGCACTCAGCTCATAAGCAGATGTACACCTAAATGTGTGTGTGATGTGTGTGTGTGTCTTTGCAGCAGAGAATTTGGTCACGCGGTGTTCGTCAGCTGGGCGGGTGGATTCTTCACGGCGCTCGGTGGAGTGATCCTGAGCTTACGGAGATGTTGGGGGTTAAATGGGTCATCAGAGTCCATAAGCACCAATCAGTTTCTCTCCACTGCAAAGTCCAATTACGTCTAGAAGAGAAGTTTGGACTCCACACCCCACGGTGGGATAACTGTGCATTGTGTCCCATTTTCAGATGTATAAATGTAAAAAGAAAAAAAATGCAATATCAAAAGTTTTCTATAAGTTGATTTTAATATGATGACATTTTGTACAATCATGTGGATTCTCTCCACCTTTCTCCTATTTCCTTGCTGTTTTGTAAAGTTTGCCATACCTTCTGTTCAGCCTCACACTGTCAGTATGTTCTGTATTTATTAATTACACATCTCATAATTTGTATATTATTGCTCTTGTACATAGATGTTTCTACACTACATTACTCTGTACATCAGTCTGAAAAGATACCCAGTTTAAAAACAAAACTACTTTTTAATTATTGTTTTCATCTTGTTTTCAGCACAGGTTTCAGGTTTAAGTGGAAATCGTTTTTGAAAGCCAATGCAGAAAACTTAAATATTCCAAGGAAAGCCTAAATGTGCTAATAATAATATGATGATGGATACGGTTTGGCATTACATTCTTATTGCTTCCTTATTTTGTATTTATTCAGCAATAAAGAACAACTGGATTATATTTATGATTGTTTTGTGAGTTTATATAAAAAATCAAAACATTTTTGCAGTGATATTTTAGAATGTTTACCAGATTGCATGAATCTAAGCAGGACCTAAAACAGGTAAATTCAAATGTAGCACGTCCCATATTTTGTCATTTAGGCATTAATTGACATGAACTGATGGGTTTATTAATTGGTTTAATGATTTTTTTTCCTATTTTTTGCATTAGATTCAGGTAAAATAAATGTGTGATTATTTTGCACTCAGTGAAACTCTTCTGAAATAATTTTTTTTAAGTTAAGATGGTGCTCTATAGTGGCAGATATATAACCTCTTGGTAAACAAAAAGCAGCAATGAACGTGCGAAGAACTCATGCACCAGCAATCAGAGCTTTTCCCACACTGAGACAATTTCCTTCCTGTAATTTGTATTGTCACTTCAACATCTTCATACTTCATGTTATCAGCATCCAAATGAGTGGGGCTATCAGAGGGAGAACAAATCTATCTGCATGACCTACTTTCGATTTGCCTTTCTATTAGAAAACATGGAAATTTGAAAAAAAGTCGTGAAGAAAGATGAACTCTGAAATGTGTGACTTCCAGAAAGTTGCTGTAAAAGACTGAAATTATCACATTATTTTTAGAACATAAAAAGAAAAATTTAGAAAGAAAACAGAACTCCAGGAAACAAAATTCAACTTGAAATGTATATTTAGCAGTATAATGGATTCATCAATACCCTCCTTGGTAAAATTAGAACTTGCGATTTAATAATAAATTCATTTGAAGAAGAGTTGAGATAAATGCTGTAATGTCTTTGCTAAAATATCAGAGCTCAGTTCCCTTGTGATTTCAGCAGATAGGCTGTGTTTCACAGGACTGGCCCTCTCCTGGAAGGAGTCTGATTATGGTCAGCCCTTCCTTATTTCCAAGAAGCGGTGGGTACAGCAGGAAGAAAATCATGGGCTAAAATGATGTGCTGCGTGATATCAATGTCATTTTCTTCTGGTTGTGTTTTTTTAATGATGTAAAAAAAAAATGATATCGTCTTTTATTGTGTATAAAGTCTAGTCATTCAAAACTGTCCAAATTTCTAAAACATGAAAAAAATAAAGTTTTGTTCAAAAACAACATAATCACGATAGAAATACCACTGAGGCTCTGTTTATCTCAGCAATCCAGTCTAAGGGCAATTACCCAAAACAATTTTACTTCAACGGTGAATATATACCACATATGAAGTTCTATTTAATTATATGATTCTACATGTTTTTAGATTATCTGCTTCTAAATTATTAAAAAAAATAGTAGAGTAGAGTGAGATAGACTGAAATAACAAGACCTTCAGGGCAATCATCGATTCCTGCTGATCAGGTTCATTTGTCAGACTGAAATACCTTTAAACAGATACTAATCATGTTGGTGGTATGTCTTTAATAAATATGTTTTCTTTTGAGCTGATGTAATATTTTAATACAAAATATTGTGTCTTCAATAAGCAGAAAATCGACATAATATTCACAAATAAATTCTTGAAAACTTCAGTAGGTGATTAATGTTTCACTTTATGAACTGAATTACTGACAAAATTAACTTTTTACTCTGAGTGAAATATTTCAGACACTCAGTAGTTTTACAACTTAAAAAGTTGTAAAATTACTTTTTAAGTGAAGTGATTCATATTCACTCTTGTTTGTATAGAGTGCAGTTTTTGGTTACTTTACCCACATTGTTGTTGTACAACAGCATGAGGTTTTTAATATCAATACATTTTGTTGTAATTAAAAATAGCCTTCATAGATTATGAATTGTTTACAATTAAGACCCAATATTTGTTCTGACAAAACAAGTAATATTGTTACGGAACTTGCATATCCCTGCTTTGACCGCCTGAGGGAGACATTGTCCCAATATTAGACAAGGGTCCGAATCAGAAAACCACGTGAACGCAGTTTACCTTGGAGCTTATTCTGGACAATATAAATGTCCAGAATAAACTTCGCTATGTGTGTCCTTGTGAATTAACTCAATGAATAGGAGCAACAAAATGAAAGAAGATCTGGAATACAAGACGTTTATGCTAAGAAACAAGAGTATTTTTAAACAGTTTTGGGGTCAGAATGTATTTTTGCTTTGAGCAAGATTGCAAACTCAGTGTTTCATAAGTTGCTGAATGGTGAGTTTTGTAAAACAATAAGTCCTTAAGCAATTCTTGAAGGCTGGGTTTATTTATAATGCCTTGAAAAACCGTTAAACCACATTTTGCTGCAGTTACATCACCAATACTTTTGGCTAAACTGTTAGACTGACTGAAGAGTATTTATAAGAACTGATTTTCAAGTTGTGCCATAAATCATTAACTTTAGGTCTGGATTTTGACTGGATCATTGTAACACATCATTTGGGTTTGCTCTAGGTCAGTCCATTGCAATTCTAGCTTTATGTTTACAAGGCATGTTTTCTTCCAGTATCGCCTCATATTTACCATCTTCAATTCAGCTCTGACTTTATTCCCTATCTCTGCTAAAGAAGGGGTCTCCCCATAGCATAATGCTGCCAATAATGTGTTTCACAGTGGTCATGGCTAACATATTTTTGCTTGCACTATCAATGATGTCTTCTTGCCTTTTCTATAAACTGAACTCTTTCTGTCAACACATTGCTCTTCCTGCCTGGGGTTGACCACCAAGGCTTGGTAGGTATTCAGCGTTCAGTGAAATCCTGAAAACTTGACATATTGTCTCATAACTACTTTCAAATTCTCCACTTCATCCTTGACCTTTCAGCTGTGCTTCCTGGTCGTGATGGTGCTGTTTGTTCACTAATGTTCTCTAAACATCCCTTGAAAGAACAGCTGTGTTTATGCTTAGATTAAATCAGCCACAGAAGGACTCCATTTATTAATCACGACTTCCGAAGGAAAAGTCATGTGAAAAAAAACGTAGAATTCAAATTTACATAGATATTTTAAAAACACAAAGCTCACATATCGATGTGTAAATAGATTCTCTAATATTTAGTGATATAAATGTCTGTGGTTGGTATGTCAGTGATGGGATCGTGTTTATCCCCCCACTGCAGGGATTCCTCTGCCTCCCACCATCTGGCCTGTCTGCTGGTCAGCAGCCCTGATTGTGCGCTGGCCATTCATCTTTGGGCGGGTGGGGGATTGGGGGGGGAGGAGTTTACGGAGCCAATGAGGGGGTCCTAACATGTGTGTTCCCGGGTCCACTGCCAATATTTCCGCTTCTGCTCCGGTGCTGAATGGATCTACGAGGAAGCCTGTAAACATGCTGTAAACCGAGGCTGCGCTGATTTGCATTCGGACGAGCCTCCAGAACCTCCAGTACGTCTCCTGCTGCTCTCCGCCCGAACCGAACCGAACCGAACCGAAGCAGAGGATGGATGGGAACTCGCGTCCGCTGGTGATCCTGTCTGTGTTCCTGCTGTCCAGCGACTTGCTGCTCTGCCCAGCTGCCTTCCTGGAGCCGGTCGACCTGTTGTATGACAGCGCCGTGCGGGCTTTCTACGGCGGCCACTACGAGAGCGCGGTGCGCTACATGGAGGGAGCGCTCAGCAGCCACGGGGGAGTCCGGCGCACCCGGGTCCGGTGCCGGCTGCGGTGCCAGGACCGGCACCCGTTTCACGAAACCCTCTCCGACCTGCGCTTCTTCGACGTGGTGCTGCGCAGGGCTGCGTGCATGAACGCGTGCATCGAGGCGAAGCTTGGCACCCAGTCCGTGCATAAGGTCAGCGATGAGGTCATGCAGGACTTAAACAGGAGGATCCCCTACAACTACCTCCAGCTGGCTTATCAGAAGGTAAGGAGGCGACTGAATGGGAGCTATTGTTGTCTAATTGCGTTGGTTGGTGATCAGCTGTTTCTGCTGCTCAGAAAAGCGATGGGGAGACACAGAAGAGCTCACCACTTGTTGCTTGCCTCCTGCCAGAACAGCTATAAACCCAGAACACACAGCAAAGTGAAGTGGCTTTTATAGATTTTTTCCAGTTTTTATTTTTTTTTACTGTACACTAAATGTTTCAGATCATTGAAAAAAAAAAACAACAACTTCTTATAAGACAAAGAAAATGTGAGTGCACACAACAAATACGCTAGTAGTTTTAGTAAAAAAATAAACAAGATTCCCCAGAATGAGTTACTGTGATGTTGCTGAGATTCCTGGGTTCCCTCCTGGACTTGTTACCTTGTTATTGAATCTCGGAAAATTGGAGGACCTTCCACTAACCAACCTGGCATCGTGATTTAATTTTGGTGAACTTCAAATGGCTCGGTTTCATCAGCCACATGCAGATTACTGTCGCATCTGTGCGGTCAAGTTCTCTTAAACAAAGCCTGTCTGACAACAGAGAATGGGCTAAGAGATCTCAAAACACAACACAGTATTCACCCGTCTGAAAACGTTCAGGAACAAAGTCACCAATAGGTCCAGCAAACCACAGTGAAAGCCTTTATTCTCAAATGGAGAAACTAAGGAATAGTAATGAAGCTTTCCCGAAGTGTCCACACTACTAAAATTACTTCAAGAGTGAACTTATGATTCATCCAAGAGGTAATAAAAGAACATAAAGCGTCATCTAAAGCACCGCAGACCTCACTTTCTTAATTGAGATCAGTGTTCCTGATTCAACAATAAGAGACAAAAATAGCTTCTGTGGGAGAGATGCAAGGTGAGAATTACTGCTGCCAAAACAGAACACAAAGAAAAATAGACATATTGTTTCTCCCCAAGCGTTATTAGAAATTATCTCACTGACTGATTAAATAAAAGAGGAATTTTTATATCTTGAAATAAAACACATTCCAGAAAAAACAACAACAAAAAAACAATAACACAGAGGATAGTGAGATATGGTGGTTATGTGATGGTCTGAGGCAATTAACAATCAGTTATTAGGTTTAATCATCAATCAATAAAGTTTATTGTACAGCACATTTCAGCATCAAGACCATTCATGATGTAAAGCTGTTGTTCCAGACAACAACTGAAACATAAACACATCAATTTTTCATTTATAATGTTTCAAAAGCAACAATGTCTCAGCTGTTTTGCAGTTTTCAGGAAGTTTGTTCCAGATTTGTGGCGCATAGATGCTGAATGCTGCTTCTCCGTGTTTGGTTCTGGTTCTGGGGATGCAAAGCAGACCAGAACCAGAAGGCCTGAGGGGTCTGCAAGGTCGATACAACAACAGCAGATCTTTAACGTATTGCGGTGCTAAACCGTTCAGTGATTTATAAACTAACAGTATTTTAAAGAGCTATAGGCAGCCAGCGTAGGGACTGTAGAACTGGGTGATGTGCTCCATCTTCCTGGTTTTAGAACGCGAGCAGCAGCGCTCTGGATCAGCTGCAGCTGTCTGATTGATCTTTTTAGGCAGACCTATGAAGAAGCTGTTGCAGTAATCAGTTCGACTAAAGAAAAACACATGGGTGAGTTTCTCTAGAACTTTCTCACTTTAGAGAGGATTAGAGACATTAGTCCTCTAATCCTGGAAATGTTATTCAGGTGATAGAAGGCCGACTTTGTAGCTGTCTTTATGTGGCTCTAAAAGTTCAAGTCTGAGTCCATCGCTGCACTCAGGTCTCAGGCCAAGTTTAATTACAAATACCTTTTCACATAGATTGGTGTAGATATCTTTTTCTGTTGAATAAAATAATTTCAAAACTCCTGTTTGTATTTACACTGCTTGTCTTTGTCTAGATATAAAATTTGTTTGCGTAATTAAAACATTTTGAGTGTGAAGAAGCAACGATATACAAAGCCTGTGTAAGAGGAGAAATAGTTTTTCACCTCACCGTAGCTTCAATCTGCTTCGAACATCCTGAATGCATTTGACTTTAATCAAAACCAGAACTCTCTTAATTATGAACTCAGCGGATGAATCACAACAGCTTGATTCTGCATATCGTGCCACTTTATACACTTGCTTCACTACTTTGGAACAAATGTTTGCGGATGTCTTGCTCTGTTTTCCGATCCTCAGCACACACCACAGTCAGCTGATTGCTCTCTCCACACACACATGTCCAAAACAAAGCTTACCATGAGCTTCAGCCCCCTGCCTTCTGTTGAGCTCAAGAAATTGAGAAATTCACTAGGGTGTAAATCTTTTTTTTTTGTTGTTTTGTTTTTTGCCATGTTTGTCCTAAGAGCGCACAAACATACCAATGTTTACTGAGAACAGGAATAGCTTCACACTCCTAAGTGTCTTCCTACATGTGGTTTTATGTAGAAAGAGCCGTTTTGGTTAATTGCATGTTTTTGTTTATGTGTTTTGTGGGCAAGAAGAAGAATGTAGTGGTTGTACTTTTGTGTCCAAACCTGGCAGTGACAACGGAGGGAGAGCCGAAAATATCAGCTTCAGACTCGGGTCAGTTGCATGTCAGGTCTGAGTTAGAGAGTGAAACATTTACACAGCATGTAAAGGATTAACAAAAGCCTTCAAGTGACACTTTAACCCACTTGGAGCTTGCCTGGAAGGTTAGCATCTCCTGCTTCGCGTGTATCTGAGACCCAGACGATTTCCCCTTTCTGCTGGCTGTGGATCTCTTTCACACACTGGGTTGATGACTCTCACAAACAGCAGTAGACTATCAGTCTTCTTACTGTTTATAGGCAAACAGAGTCTCCCTTTTTTCTGGAGAGGAACAGAAAGATTAAAAGCAGAGCTGATCGTCATAAAAGTCCGCTCTCCTCATGTCTAGACTTGAGGATAGTCATGTCCAGATGCCTATCCAGCTGTAAAAATAGAACTAATCTGTGTGGAAAGGATGTGATGTCTTTAACATCTGCCTGAGGAAGAAGTGTCTTTAATGTTGGAGCAGATTGTTTTGGGCCCCCTTGCGATATGATGTCTTTATGAGCTGAGGAGATGCAGGCATGTCCATGTGGATCCCACCAACGGGAGGTTCTCCTCTCACCTAACACACTCAAAACAAGTTACTATTAAGTCATGTTCTCCACAAATCTGGTCTTTGTGAACAGTGGCAAGAAGTTATTGTTTGGTAAAAAAAACCCCAAAAAAACCTAGAAGTCTCGTTTGTAGATTTCTATAATCCAAGTAGAGAAGAGAGTAAATATGTGGAAGATGTTGTGAATGTCCTGAGGATGAGACCACAACTGGACCTTTTGACATACATGAAAAACAGTACTTGTGGTGGGAAGGCAACATCAGAGTTGGTCAGAGTTGGAGGTGAATATGGGACAATCCTTGAAGAAAAAACCTTAGTGACTGTAAAATACTTGAGACTCAGGCACGATTCAAGATGTCAAAACGTCAAAGCCGTGTGAACACTTGTGCAATGCTTGTATATGTGTTTGTTTGAGGGTAACCTGATAGTATTTGTGAAAATTAAAGACTTGTATGCCGTATTTATCATTCCAGTATCATACAGTCTCTGCCAGTTTCAATGCTGCCACTAGGATTGTTGGAAGTTGATGCACAGTGATCAACATCTACATCATCTGGTGTTCAAATATTGTATTTTTCATATGTATTTTTTATTTTTTTTGCTTTGTTCATAAAAAGAAGTGGGGGTGACGCCCTTCACTGATGGGCTGCAGTGGTCCCTGCATCTGACCGTAGCTCTTTCTGCTTCAGTTCAGCTACTGGAGGATCAAAGGCCCTGAACTGCCTTCAGAGGCCAGAGGGGATTGGATATCCAGGGTTTTTACTCTTAATCTGATAGGCCTTTTGGTGGTGCTGTTCCAGGAAGTCTTATGTTTAATGCATCTCTGTTTATTGTGCCTCTTGTGATCACAGCAGATCTGGCCAGAGACAAAATATTTTAACTATGCCCTAAAGCAGCGCGGACTGTAAAAGTTTGGGTTGCTCAAGGGAAGTCTCCCATGGCGTGTTGTGTGAATACACAGAAGCTGAAATACATAGACATCATTTGTGAATAGTCGCACAATTACAGGCAACAAAGTCAACCATGCAACCAGAGGAAAAGCTTGTTTTACGGCTTTTAGAGTAAATCTAACCTGACCTGGAAAGGCAACCAAACCCATTTCATTCCTGCATACAACCAACAAGTTTTTTGAGACGGTGATGTCACAGTCCAACTTCAGGCTCACCTATGTCTGTTGCCCCTTGTGCAAACGTCAGTGTTCACACACCAGTATTTATGGCAGTATTAAAGCTCTAACATAATTACTGCTCCCTTTTGCTGCATTTTCTGTGTTTCTGTGTGAATGAAAACATTTCAATCTACTCATATTTTGCGAAACACTCATGTGGATAAGTCCTCAAAGGAGATGCCCAAAGTAAAAGTTTGAGTTGCTCAAGTGAAGTCTCCGATTGCTCAACTGGTCCTTCTGGTGTGTCCTGTCACAAGATATAAAAACATGCATCAAATGCTAAAGGAAAAAGTGTGAGGAACCATAGTTTTTTTTTTTTTGTCATTGCGTGTGGTTTTGTGTTCAGGTTTGAATTTTATTGGTTTCTTACATTCTGTTTGTTCACATTTTATTTAACTTTTACTCTCTACCTTCTGACCTGAAGCTTTCCAGCTAACTAGATGCACCTCACCATCCTCATTGTGCTTTTATTCATCAATTTAAATACCAGATTTTTTTTGGTATTTTTGTTCTTTCTGGACTACAAACCCCTTTTTATCTCCTGTGGTCTTTCAGCTTGCATTTCTGGTTTTCAATAAAATGACTTTGTGCTGAACCTGAGTTGGATCTGCAATCTGCCGTCTACAGAGCGTGAATGTATATTTCTGTATATAATTTGGATGTTTTCTTTTAGTAAAGTGCCTAGAAATGACGCCTGCTCCTTATTGAAAGAATATAGAAAGTTTTTTCCGTCAGTCTTGTTAAATTTTGGCATAATGAGACTGCGAAAGGCTTCCGATGTCTGTTATAAAGGTCATATTTGCACAGATGTTGCCACAGTAAAGCAGAGCACCACCAGTGTAGAGTTTGCTGTATAAATGCTCCTTTCTTCATCATAAGTGTGATAAATGACTGTGCATACCTGTCTATTGTAAGTCACTCTGGCAAAATCTGTTCCTACAAGTCATGATGCAGAAAATGGAAACTCTCTCAATTACACATTTAACTATATGACTATGACTAATACAGGTTGCTTTATATATTCATCCTCTAAATGTCTTTGCTCCAGAGTTCACTTTACTAGCCTAATATTTTCAAAATGTACTGAAGTTTGTCTTTTTTGTGGCTTTTGTAGAGATGCCTCTTGAAATTCTTGCCTTTTCTTTCTCCACAGTGAAATTTATTATTTTATTACAGCATAGCAGCAGGCAGCATTCAGCTCTCCTTAACTTAGATGTTCATGTGGTTAAACTTACTCAGCTGCATTCGTTGTAGTGGTTTCATACGCTGCAGAATGTGAAAGTTTTGTGCTTCATCCCAATTGAGGTCTAGAAATGTATGTGGTCAAAGAAGTTTTTTTCATCTGCTGCTCATAAGAAGACATGCACTAAAGACTTTCTCTGACTTCAGAGCAGCAAAGCGTGAAAAAAAAACACTACTGTTTGTTTAAAGGCATGCAGATCAGATACAGCCAAGTCAGATTTATGTGTTAGATGGAACCACAAAGTCGTTTTGTGGTTATCCTGTTTGGAGAGCCACTTGGATCTTGGCGCACGAGGCAAAGTGGTGAAGGAGTTTATGGTCGGTGAAATCTGGAGTCAAAGCCATTGTTTTTCTCCAAGCTTGTTTTGTGCAACACAAATTCTGTATTGGAATTTCACACTTCATTGTTTTTTTTTTTTTTGGTTCTTGAATTCCTCACTATTCTTAGTTGCAGACCTAAATGTAAAGTAATTTTATATATTGCCCACTATTAGGTTGGCACCCAGTCCTAGGTGCCAGAACATAAAAATCAGATTAGGTATTTTAAACAGACTTCCATAACACAAGTCCTTAAAATGTGTGTGTGTTATTTTTATTTATTATTTATTTGCAAGTAATCTGATCTGATTTGTGTCTAGACAGTGTGAACATATGAGCATTTTTTAATCTCAGTTTGTGCAACCAAAAGGAAAACATTCCTTCATTCAGGGTTGCTCATTCTGTAAAACTTAAATTTTTCAGTTAATTGCAGAGCTCAGATTGAGATATATTAGTCATCGTATTTGACTAAAAATATAAAAATAATGGAAAATGTTTTCAAACGTTTTACTGTTTGAAGGCTCTAGCGGCCTTTATTTGAGAGTGGTCAGACAGGAACGCGAGTAATGAAAGAGGGAGAAGAAGACATGTAGCAAAGGTCATAAGGTCAGGACTCAAATCTGTGACAGCCGAAGCGAAGACCAAGGCCTCAACACCTCAACACCCCCAGATTTTATGTTTTCACAGCTGAAATATGGTTAGGTTTGATCACATTTCCTTGAAATGACTCTAAATTCTGAGCTTTCTAAAGGTTTTGTGCCTGCAGTAAAGGCAGTTATGTAGCCCATGACAAGTTAATGACAAGATTAATAGTGCCTTATGAAAATTTTATAGTTATAAAAGTAGTATTGAAGTGCTGTTAAACACAGTAAAAGATTTGTTAACACATCTTTGGAAACACTTTCCGTGGATGTTTTCATTTTGTCCTTTGCACTTAAAAACAGACTTTTTGCACAAAAACTAAAAGGACATGCAGAATCATTTTTAGCATACTATAGTTTTAATAGAGGGTCTATCCTGCAGAAATTCCTGTTTTTTTTTGGTTTGCAACTTTAAAGCCCATTCTTGTGCAGAGCTGTAGTGATTGTTGTTTTTGTGAGTACATTTCCTAACTTGTCTCAGCATCTTGGTAGTCCTGTGATCTTTAGAGACAATTTTCACAATTTTCTTTCTAACATCCTTCACTTTGTATTTCTGCCAGGCTTGTTCAGTATCTATGTGTCTCTTTTGAAATTATTTACAATACTATTGTAAATAATAGTATTCTTAACACTTGAAACTGCTTTGAGTATTTTATTCATCATTCTGCTCCTTTCTATTAACAATCTTTTAATAGTCTGAACTTATTTCTGCACTTAAAGAAAATGTTTAGTTTTATCTTGATTTTACAAGCTTTAAGCATTACAACGTTTTCAGTACTCAACAGGGGTTGTTCTAGTTCTTAATGGAAAAAGTCAGAGCGGTTAATACTTTTAACCTTGCTAAGTTTATTGTTTTTGTGAAGTAATTTAATTTTTTTGTGCCAAGTAAAACAATGTCAGCATCAAAAGGTATGATTTTTACAAACAATTAAAATAATTAGCTTTGTTTGATAACACTTTATATTTGATTATTTTATTCATTATTTTAACTTCTATATATCACCAATCTATTATTTTTTTCACATAAGCATCTCAAGGACCAGCCTCATAGGATTTTGTGTGCTATGTTAGCACTGAGGAAAATATTTGTTATGAAAAGAGAAAAACGTTTCTTTGGATTTGCAGACCAAACCATGACGTATCTGATTTGTAAAAAATATATTTTATGCCTCTTAAGCTCAGTTTATACTTTATATTTGTGGAACAATAATACACAAACAACATGACTCAAATATTTCCTAGTGCTCCAGTCTGAGTTTAGCCTTTCACTGTGCCATTAGTGAAATCGGTTTACTCTCTGGACTCCTCTAAGTAGTGCTGTGCTTTGAACAAACAATCGGACATTGTAGCAAGTGGCTGTGGAAAAGGTCTTCTGCATGACTGGATTTGACTGGATAACACAGGAATGCTGGGGCATGCTGTGGCACCTTCGCTCGTCTTGGCCTAATTAAAAAGTTTACTGCTGCTGGTATTTTAAGCAATGGCTTTTAAATACGGGAGTGGTTTATATGCTGGCATGGGATCTGAGTTGGAAGCAACTTAGTCCTGGCATCCTACACATTTTGCATTTGAGTCCAAATGGAAAACACACTAATAAATTTATGTTTTTTTTCCCCCCAAATTAATTTGGACATTTGTTACAATGAGTCTGCTCTCATCACAGCACAGCTCTCCTTCTTAAAGCTCATAGAAGCTCTTGTTTGAAAGAAAAGGAAGATTTGAGCTAAAATCAGGAATCCAATCAAATGAGTATCAGTGTATTTTACTTGTTGAGTTTTCAGTGATTGAGTGGGTTAGAAACGTCTTGGCCCCCCCCCCGTTGGGGGCGGGTGGGTGGTGGGGGGGGTGGGTGGGGGGGGCGTTTGCCGGGGCGGGGCGGCGGGGGGGGCGCGCGCAGGGG
>CAEGAF010102182.1:0-39285 GCA_903067075.1 Micropoecilia bifurca
ATGGGCTGCACAGTGGCGCAGTTGGTAGAGCTGTTGCCTTGCAACAAGAAGGTTCTGGGTTCGATTCCCGGCCCCAGTCTTTCTGCATGGAGTTTGCATGTTCTCCTTGTGCATGCGTGGGTTTCCTCCGGGTACTCCGGTTTCCTCCCACAGTCCAAAAACATGACTGTCAGTTTAATTGGTCTCTCCAAATTGCCCCTAGGTGTGAGTGTGTGTGTGCATGGTTGTTTGTCCTGTATGTCTCTGTGTTGCCCTGCGACAGACTGGCGACCTGTCCAGGGTGAACCCCGCCTCTCGCCCGGAACGTTAGCTGGAGATAGGCACCAGCAACTCCCGACCCCCCTAAGGGACAAGGGTGCAAAGAAAATGGATGGATGGATGGATGGAAACAATAAAATAGAAAAAATATTAAATAAATGGAAATAAAATTCACTAACAAGCAAAACTGTAAATAAATTGACCTTGAAAAAATATTTATCATCACCGTAGAAATGATCAAACTCATTTTAATTGATTATTGCATCAGGTTTATGTGAAACTGTGTGAAAAAGGAAAATAATGAGGTTATAATTTTTTTGCAAAAAAAGCCTTGTCTGCATCAAAACAGTTTTTTTAAATATGATTCTTAATGGAGCAAAAAAAGTCAAATTTATTATATACACCAATGCGTTTAACCAAAACTCTGAGGTGTGAGAATCCCTGTTAAATGGTGTTTTAACTAAAACTCTGAGGTGCGAGATGTTTAACTGGAGTCCTACAAAGGATGCGGGTTTTAATGTTTTTATCTTTTTTTATCTTTTTTCTTTTTCTTTTTAAAAATTCTCTTTGTCTTTCTCACTGTTTATTCACAGTCACATGTTGTTTCTATTTTAATTATGTAAAGCCCTTTGAAATGCCTTGCTGCTGAAATGTGCTATACAAATAAAATTTGATTTATTTATTTATTCCTTGGACCTTAGAATGAAAATATAAGCAATAATTTAAACAATTATAATTAATTTAAACAGAATATCCAAAGCGATGTCAACCATTTGAGATAAAGTTGCCTGATCTTTTTTCTTACAACAGAAAAGCAAACAGTTAATTAAAACCCCGTTTTGGTACCAAGTAGGAGCAGAAACAAGCAGCAGTTCTGCTCCAAATGGGCTAAATTCAGCCGCGCTCTGATGAAAGCGCGACCCAGATCCGGTTCAGAACACAAACAAGACAAAACTTCAGGATCACTCTTGTATTTTCTGCAACGATTAGCAGATTCTTTTCCCCCAACAAGAATCAAAGTAGAGTATTGATTTCCAGTGGAGATCAATATCCAGAGATATCACCATTTAAATTTTCATGCCAGTAGTCTGTCAGGAAAACAAACGTTCTGCGTGAATTTAGCTAAAAAACAAAAACCACAGAGCAAAACAACAAGATGACTCACTTCCAAAGCCAAGCATTGTGTGAGAAGTCGCCACAAACACCAAACTGTTGGAATAAAAAGGCTCCTTCCCATTTCCTCTGTTACACAACGTAAAAAAAATAATGTATTTGCTTTTTATACGGCCAACTGGTCCGCAATTAAACACAGCCAGCGTCTCCACCGGCTGCAGGCAGTGGAAAAATGTACAGACTCCCAATTTCACAACTTGTTAGGCGGCAGCAAATTGTTTTTCATGCTTGGCAAACGGCCCGAACAGTCGCAGAGCAAGTTAACACGGCGAGCCCAGAGTAAGAGCAATGGAGAGGAGCTTACCTGCAGTGGACAGACGGATGGATGGAGGGATGGATGAGGGGATCAGGTCCAAACGCATGGAAATAAAGAGAGAGAAGATCATGTTAGCAAAAACCTCTGAAATCCAGCTTACAGACAAACACCAGGATTATAGTTTGTGGGGATCAAAATGTTGGAAAGTTAGTTAGAACAGGTGATGTTCTGCATAAAGCTAAATCTGCTTTGCATTTGTTCCAATGGCATTAAATATGCTTCCTTTTTCTAATCAAAATGTCTGAAACCAAAGAAATTATCACTTCATATGCTTAGTAAACATTATTCACTGTTTTTTTTATTATTATTATTTTCTTTTGTTTTTAAGTAAAAATGAGCCTTAAGGTGCAATACCGCTAGCAGCCACTAGGAGTCGGATCTAAAAACATTAAACTTGTAAAATATGACGAATCGCTGCTGTAGTTTAACGTCATTTTAAAATCTTTTCTGGATGTACAAAGGATAAAGTAAAGCAGCACTACCCCTCCCAAACTTGTTGCCATGCACGGTTAGTCAGCTGGCTTAAAGAAAGTTGCTAATAAAATTTATAAATACAGAAAAATATACAGTATACTTATATATAAATATAGAGATTCGAAAAATAATAACACATATACTATCAGAGTTCTTACGAAAAAATGAGCAAAAAATTAATAAATCAGGTTCACATTATGTGCATCTTTTTATTTACTACTAATGATACAGAATTTTAGCCACATTTTTTTAGTTTCAAATTTATCATTTTCACAATATGTTAGCTTGGTATTAGTATTTTCTGTAATAATTAAAAGTAATTACAGAGTTTTCTTCTTTTTGGAATAAAACAACTGATAAAACCCAAATAAAACACTTTTAAATATGCAGTTACTTTAATATCTCATCATAAATGTTTAATGTATAGTTTAATTAGACAACCAGTCTCACTACATTGTGTTTCATAAAAAATATTAACATTTTCCAAAATATATATTTTTTAAATTGCATAATTATACATTTTTTGAATATATTTTTCATTTTGTCAAATGTTCAGGTAACAAATATTCTCATATTTGCACAGAAAATTGAAGAAAATGTTGTAATTATCATGCCGATACATCAGTATAAATAAAGACCTTTTTGCATCTTGCTAAACCAAAATATCATCCCATCATATATTGCTACACTTCTATATTTCTTAGTGGATCTTTTCTGTTTGTGGCTGGAACCGATTGCTGGCAACCCTGAGATGTCCAAATTTATTTTTTTTGAGCTGCTTGCAGGGCGATCATCCCTCCATCAGCTCTCGTCCTTACATAACTCTCCACCCACTGAAATAAAAGAAATCCTGCCTGTCACTCAAACGACCTGAAGATGTGGGGGAGTAAGAGGAGAAAATGTGCAGCAAAGAGGTTCATTAACTTCACAAAACAAACATTATCCTTCAAATTATTAGTTTTTTATCCTGCAACTGTTAGCTTTTAACCGTTCCAGAGCGAACAGAGCGGCAAGGATCCAGATGAAACGTCAGATCAACTGGGTAAAAAATCATAGTATAAAGATAAAATGTATTATATTTGTGAAAAGGCAAAAGAGTAATTACAAATAAAATTAATAGACCATCATTATATGTTAGCCTAGCTATCTATGTTAGCCTACCTGTTAGCTTCTTACCTAACCTGTCGGCTTGTTTAGCTAACACTGCTTAAGAAAAACACTTAAGAATACTTGTAGAAAATCATAATAAAATGTATAAAGGTAAAACAGAGACTAAATAGGCTATGAAAATATGTTAGCCTAGCTAGCTAACCTGTTAGCTTGTTTAGCTAACACTACTTCAGAAAAATACTTTAGATCAATTGTGTATAAAATCATGGTAAAATGTACTTGTGAAAAGGTAAAAAAATATTACAAATAAAATTAATAGACGACCATTATATGTTAGTCTAGCTATTTAACCTAATCTGTTAGCTTCTAACCTGTGATTATAAGTTAGCTTAGCTATCTAACCTGTTAGCCTGTTTAGCTAACACTGCTCATTTGTCTGTTATGCACTTGTCCTATAACAAAAGAACTATGGGGGAATTGGTGGCCATCTCCAGAAAATACCTTCCTTTTGAGCACTTTAGATCAACTGTTTCTCCAAATTATAATCAAATTAATGTAAATACAACAGAAGGCACATTTTATTCCTTAAATCTGACCATCAAATAAAGTTCTACCCCAAGGAGCTTTGGATCGACTCAACTCAGGGACATCAGTCCTCAATTTCATGAGCTGCTTTGACCGAAGGGGGCTTCAGAAATTGATAAAATAAAAAAAGGAAAACCTCACAGATGTGTCAGATCGTGAGCGTCGAGCCCCGAATTTTCCTGGTGCAGCAGTGACAATGCTAACGTGGATGTCAGACTGTCGGATTGAAGCAGGCAGAAAATCCCTCCCGCTATGTTCCCACGTCCAATTATCTTCCAGAGAAAAATGACATTTATTCTGCTCCCCACAGATCTGGAGAGAAACCCCAAGAGACAGGCATGAGGGGAGTCTGGAATACTAAATACAAATGGAAACAGTGAAGAAGCACCTTAATAAATCCGCCAAAGGTCACAGACCTTCTCGCAGAAAATATGCTTTAAGTGGTCAGCGTCTAAAGCACATGAGGCTACACAGAACCGGTCCAGAAGGCTTGTCTGGTCTCAATTGGATAAATATAAATATTTGTAATAAAATATTTAATTCCATCCAAAAGGATTAAGGAAGAACCAAATTAAATGTCCACAAAGCAGAGTAATTTCAACATCTACTAACAATTAAAAAGTAAAACTTTTAAAACTGAGAAGTCTCTAACAAGGTTAGCTTGGTAGTATGGGGTGTTGAGTCGGTAAAAATTGAGTGAAATTTAAGGGAACAAACAAGAAAAGCAACCGGTATTTATTCAAAAATTATAAGTATCAAGACTCAAATATTCTGACACAAATGTACTTCTTCATAATAAAGATTGTTTTTATGCGTTACAAGTCCATCACTGCCCATTTATTTCCAAAATCACAATTAATGATGATGCTAATGTTTACACATTCAACCCCTGACTCTCAAATCAAGAACTTTTTTTTAAATTTATTTGGAAAAAATTTATGAAAGGGTTTAAACACTCAAAAAGTATTAATATTTTTAACTCAAAAATGCAATTTTTACTTCCAAGACAAACCTTCAAAAATAAACTTCAATAAAACTTATATTTGCAATTTATTATCAAATATACTGCATTTAACAAAATATATTGAATTAATCAATTTCTACTATGTGAAATTAATTTAAAAAATAAATAAAAGAATCCAATTTAATATACATTTGTTTATATTCTATTAATCCAATATTACCTTAAAAGTCTACATTTACATTTATGCACATAATTCAACTGAAGATGATTCTGATTAATTTTGCGCCGATTAATATTTACTTGTGTTACCGCTAATGTGAAGATTGCTTTTCTAATTTAAGAGATTTCTAATTTCCCTTAAAAAATCCTGACTGTGGTGTTTATCTGCAGCTTATTAATCAGAAAATGTGACATATAGGTGAACAGTGTGACTATAATAGCTGCCAAACTGCCACTGTGAACCAAAATATAAATGCTGAAATTGTCTTTCTTTTGATTAAACTTCCCTCTGAGTGAGATAAGAAACCTCCACTAAACTCTGCGTCTGTGCTTCGCCTGCAGCTTTCTGCGTGCAGTTTGTGTATTTTTTCAGCTCCAAATGAATGACAGACTGACCTTAGCAAACCCCACCAGCTGACAAAATGATTTATACTTGCTGCTGATGAGCACATTTGGCAGATTTCCCCCGCTAACGGTGTAAATACCTTCAGACAACCTCCGCTCTTCTCCAGAGTCTCGGCTGTACGGCAACAAACCTATTGGCATTATGAGGAGCCGCGTCATCGATATGATGCGGATGTTTCCTCTGGGTTCGTATAATACAACAGAGTTCGAACATTTTCTGGCAAATTGTCAAGTCAAAGCAATAAGCTGGCTAAAAAACACAGCTAATTGTGCTAATTTTTATGATTTTATCACATTAAAATGATGTATATGGCGACACATTCTTGTCAAAAATGCAAGGAGCGTATTAAGTAATCACAACTGTGCATATACTGTTTGAAAGAAGGCCACATTTCCAATTATATGGAGGGCCATAAACGCAGCATGTTTCTCAGTCTCTGTTCATTTGTCAATTGGGGGCGGAAACTCCTCTGATTTATCTGATTGGCTGGATTTTGAAGACAAATTTAAAAAGAAATACAAGAATGTAATGTTGGTTCAAAGAGTAGTAGAAGAAGAGATGGATAAGAATGAATGAATAATAATGAATTATAATAATGAATAAGAAGGTAAGATATGAAGGTGTGTTGATTGTTTTTCTTCTTCTGATTCGTTTTTCTAATGCTCTTATTTTTTGTCCAGCTATAACGCCAAGTACCAAGCTGGCCAAACTCAACCCATCACATTAATCAGAAACATTATCTCTCAATTAATATGTGCTTTTGTGATTGCTTTATAAGCTCCTCGGATTTTTGGCATGAATGTGATGCCACAGTTGAGATTTTATATGTATATAAAAATGCAAATAATCAATATTCTAACTGTTTTTAAATCAGGGCTTCACTAGTCACACCAGCTAAATTGATCCAACAGAAACCCATGAAGGAAAAAATCTCAGAAGATATATCAAAATCATTTCTTTTGAATGGCCTAGTCAAAGTTTGGACTTAAAACCAACAGATGTTATGGCTAAAAGAGTGGGACAAAATATTAATTTAGTTACAGGGCAATTATTTTGTGAGCAAAATCTGAAAACTACACTCAGCTTTTTCTGAAATTAAACTTTGTTTCTAAATTTAAAGATAAAAAAATACTTTATCAGAGAAGTAAACCTACAAAGCCCAAGACGTTCTGAGACTTAACTATGTTTTTGTATTATTTCTAGGTATGTAAGATAAAATCCCCTTGACTTTAATTATATTTTGCTGGGTTTGGATGGTTTCCTATAGAGACGAGCAGAACAGTTCCTCTGCTTGTAAAACTGTCACTACTGATTCCAGTTCTGGGACAAAACTTCCTTTTTCATGACACAGAAACGGCTGCAGATACAGATAAAAGTCTCACAGCCTTGGTGGAAATGTCAAGAAAAATGTGTTATCAGTCTCTAAAGGTGAGAAAGCCTGAAGTGACTCTGACAACTGTCAGGTTTTCCCTCAGAATACCCTGAGTTTATTAGGAAGTGATTTAAATATACTTTTTTATTCCGAAATTGGGATTTAATCAAATTCTAATTGTACTATTTTTGTCCCAGGGAAATCATTTTTATGTTAAAACATATACTTTTTAAAATAATGATGCAAATAAGGAGATTTGTTTTTCACTATTTTTTAGTTTGTCACATTTAAATGCTTTATATGGCAACACATTCCTGTCAAAAATACAAGGAGTGTATTAAATAGTCACAATTGTTCCAGACTTAGACCTTAGAAAATAAGAGTAAGAATAAAGGAGTCCCTTTTTCTTTTCTATTAACCCTGAAAGATATCAGGAAATCAATATATCGTCCAGTTGATATGTTTTAAAAATGACAAGAATTGTGTTTATTTTTTAAATCCATGTTAAATTCATGGTTTACATTTAACCAAAGCGTTTGAAGAATGTAAACAAAGCCTGTTTTGCTGTTTTATGTTATAAAAGTATACTTTTTGAATGCAAATAAGATTTTTTTTTAAATATTGTGTGTCATATTTAAATGCTTTATATTGCGTCACATTCCTGTCAAAAATACGAGAAGTGTATTAAATAATCTCACCCATACATATATTGTTTGGAAAACAATACATGTCAAATATTTGAGTTAAACTTAGTAGTAAAACATTTTCTGTTGCTCACAAGTTATAAGTTTACAAAAGAGCATTTCATCACTAGTTGTTCCAGACTTAAGCCTTAAAAATAACACAAAATAAGAATAAAGGAGTCTCTCGTTCTTTTCCATCAACCTTGAAGGAAAAAAAATCTATATCTCATCCAGTTAAGTTTTAAAAATGACAGGAATTGTGTTTATTTTTTGAATCCATGTAAGAGGGCTTAACATTTAACCAAAGAAAAATGAAAACATGAATCGTTTTCCAAGGTCCTCGTTCTTATTTTTTTGTATTTAATCTTAACTGGATAACGTAGTAAAAGTTTTAAAAAAGGTTCAGGAAAGAACATATTATGTGAGCTGAAGAAATTATTAACTTTTAGAATAAAACCATAGAATTTGTGTCTGTATTTCACACTTATTTACATCACCTTCTCAGAGTTCAGCTTTACACAAACTAAAGGTCAGAGTTCAGCTGCATAGTGCCAGTGGACACGTGCGATCGCTAGCGGCTGCCTGGAGGTAAAACTGTCACGCTATCCAACATGGGTTATTGATCCGGACAGCATGCACACCGACGCCATCCGGGTCAACGATACACTACATCCAGATGTGCTTAAACCTCATCTTTAATAAAGATTTTTCTGGTTGTGTGTTGAGAAGCAGAGATTCCCGTCTAATTATTGTCTTCATTCTCTGTGATTTTACTTCTCTAAATGCTGCTTTTGCATATTTAAAAGGATACAAAGGCAGAATGTGTAAAATGTTGCTTGGCCGTTTTTTATTGCGTTCGTACCAAAAGGAAATGTCCTGCATCAAATGTCAGTCTAACCTAGAAGTGAGGAAGGAATTCAGTTTTGGATATGTGGAATAATAATTACTAAATTATTATAAACACCCATCTGATAAATGTTGAAAGATCCCAGTATGTCATAGATAAGAAATCTGCGTCAACCAAAGATCGAACTGGGCTGGTTGAGTCCACTTTTCTAATATTCAGGTTGGTAATTTCACTCCTGCCGTAGCAGGAAGCATGTTTTACTTCAGTTTAATCTGATGAAACGCTCTTTTAATAGATGGTAGATTGTAAATAACTGCTAGTTTCAATTGTTATGGAGAAATGGAGAAAATATTTACTCGCAGGACATTTAAAGAACTTTGTACAATTAAAATAAATAAAAAAAATATCCAGGCAGAGATTTGAAACTTTGGCCTTAAAGAGTTAAAAACAGAAGTGGAGCCTCCTGAACAACCAACAGGAATGCAGTAAGTGGTTTCTGGATGGTAAGTCAACAACAAAACACTTGTCTTTTCCAACAGCCATTGTACAATGCATACAGTGGTAAAACCAGCAAACCAAACAAGTCAGAGCAACATAGGTTGCTAGACAACAGGCTGGGCTTTACTGGTGTTGCTAGGTAACCACAGAAGTGTCTTAAGAATTGGGAAGTTTTTGGAACTGCCCACTTTCCAGACACCAAAAAACATCAAGACATTTTTTAAGCTCTTGGAAGTACAAATGCAAAATGTGAACTCATACTTTGCATTGTAGGTTTTATAATAATAATTTAAAAAAATTTAATCACCTGCCAGATTATGTTTACAAAGCAAAATCTAAGGGAACAGATTCTAAAAAGAAAACCATTTCCATTTGTACCCAATAAACCGTCCTGAGGAAAGCCGAAGAGGCTTTGCTCCTTCCGGCTCCTCCTCCTGTCTGGACGTCCTCCTCCCTCGGGGCGTCTGCTTGCTCACTCTGCCTTCATAAGAACCGGCCAGGAAACAGTCCCCAGTGGGCAACTTGCTCTTTCCACTCCTGCATTACACGGCCGGAGAGATCCTTTGTCCTCCTACTGTTTACATCACTAAGTGCTTTATCACCTCATTGGGGAAATACGGTGCAGGTCTAAATCAGTAATGCATGCTTGGATATACACCTTTATTTATGTGAATGTGCAGAAAATACAGCTCCAAAAGTATTACAAGCTTGTGTTGTAATTAATGGAAGCTCATTCTGAGTTTCTTCAACCAAAACAGAAACTCAATTCATCCCTCTCGTGACACAAAAATGCACAAAAATAAACTTGTTCTCAGCCAGCTTTGTTTCTAAGATAACATTTTTATTTCTTGTATTCTTATGACACTTTGACATTTTCCTTGCAGCATCACTGCTAATGACCAGAAACGAGTAGAGATGTTCAGCCTCTTTGCACCACGATGCAGCAAAACATAAAGTATTAATTTAATAAGGATAAAAAAAAAAAAAAACATTACATGCACGTATTTATTTTAATGAAGCAAAATCATTTGATGAGATCCAACAGCTGATTTGTGTATTGAGGCTGCAAATGTTCCTTTTAGCCTGTTTGTGTTTTAGATGTTTGCATTGTTCCTCTTAGCCAGCTTGCACATGTCATGCACTATTTTGGAAATGATTTATGATATTAAAAGAAGAATAATAGAATGTTGCAAATGTGGCGTTTTAATGATTATTTTAATAAAAGTGCATGTATAGCAAGCTAATTGTGTATTTAATCTTTTTGACATACTATTTCCCAGTTTGCATATGTTGAACTGTGATTTGTTTTTCTGATGTGTGAAAACGTTTTCTGATTTCAGAAACGGCTGTTAGTAGAGATGCACCAATCCGATATTATTAATACCCATATCAGTCGCGTACTGATAATAAAAGAAATAGATTAGGCATCAATAAGAGCAGATCTGTTCAATGTAATTGTATCATTTGTGCTCTGACCAACACTTCATTTTAGATTATATTTAGTTTTAGCACTTTAAGCAGCTTAAAAAATGGGTGAATAAGACTGTCATGACACTGTCATAAACATGACATAACACCTGTCATGAACATCAATGAGTCTTCATCAATATTTATGACTGTTGTCATAAAGTGTCATTCGGTAAATCATGACACTTAATACAAAGTTGACATAATTCAAAAATGTCTGTTATGACAACTTGACATTAATGTAGACAATAATGTCTCCGTTATGACAACTTGTCATTAACCTCGCAAAAAATTCCATTGTTATGACTTGTCATCAACCTCACCAAAATTGTCTGTTATGACAACTTGTCATTAACCAAGAAATCATGATCCAACATAAATTTGTCATAATAGTAGTCATAATGATTTAGTTATTACACTAGCAAAAGCTTTAACAAAACAATGATTAATATTTCCATTCCCTGAAATAAAGCAAAACAAGTAGGACAAGCAATAAAGATTTCATTAAGCTTTATTACACTGTCAAATGATTAACAACAGAGTCATTAACAATTTCTTTTACATCAACTAAAGTGGAACAAGTAGCACCAGTTATGAATGTCATTAAGTGTTATTACAGTGTCATTAATACTATCTCTTACCTGAAGTAAAGTAGAAATACTAAGTTATGACGAACTCATTAAGTGTCATTAATATTAACTTTTACCTCAAGTAAAGTGAAGCAAGTAACAGTTATGGCGAAGTGTCATTAATATTAACTCTTAACTCAAGTAAAGTGAAACAAGTAGCAACAGTTATGACAAAGTCATTAAGTGTCATTACAGTGTCGATATTAGCTTTTATCTCAAGTAAAGTGAAACAAGTAGCAACAGTTATAACAAAGTCATTAAGTGTCATTACAGTATCATTAATATGAACTTTTACCGCAATTAAAGTGGAACAAGTGACAACATTTATGATGAAGTCATTAAGTGTCATTAATATTAACTCTTACCTCAAGTGAAACAAATAGCAACAGTTATGAAAATGTCATGAAGTGTCATTACAGTGTAATATTAACTTTTACCTCAAGTAAATTGAAACTAGTAGCAACAATTATAAGGATGTAATTTAGTATTAGTGTCAAATGCTATGCTAACAGAGTCATTGATATTAAGTCTTATCTCAAATGAAGTGAAACATACTGGACTACTTATAACTACCACCATAACTGTAGAACAAACCAGTACATTGGAATAAAACAAAAGATAACTTGTTCTAAGATAACAGAGGGTTTAACGTCTGGTCAGTACATTATTACTCTAAAATACTGATTGAAAAACTAAAACAGAATTACTTATTCTTTAACTTAATAAGTTCTTTCAACAGTAACATTTTTTGATTTGATTATGTCAGCCATCTTCATTGTAATAGTCTTCCTGTAATGCTCTGAAAACAGGAAATCTTCTCGTCTTCATTTCCTGGAAGCAGCTCTTTGACGATGTCCAGAAAACCTCAGAAATTACAGCCGTTCTTAGTTAATCATGGTGAAAGCCTTTTCATGAATTCAAACTTGGTGAATCTTTTTTGGACATTCTCATAGTCAGTGATGACTCAATTCATTGTGGTCACTTAAAAAAAGAACAAAAACAAAAAAAAAACAATATCATAATTTAGCATTTATTTAAATACCATTCCAAAAATGTCCCTTGCTGCACACTGTCAGAATGGTAGACTGGCAAACAAATGCCTAGTTAAAATGACTGGTTGTTATAAAGTGCAATACAATTATTTCTTAATACAGGTAGCATAATAACTGGAGCTGAATAAAATTATTCTGATCAAATATTTGTCTAGCAGAAGTTCAGACAAGACTGCCACTGTTATTCAGAATGCATCATTTAATGTATAGTTCTAGGCACGTGAGTGTATCTTTTTACTTAATGAGCATTCCAAATTATTTCTAACCAGATACTCTAACTTATGGTTGTTTGCAAGAAGCTTATTAATAAATAAATAGATTTAACACCAGATTTTAGTCGTCTAAAACGTAACTTATTAACTCAGCTGGTAAATGTTGATCCCTGCTCTCCCTTTCCCATTTACCTGGCTGTCCCACCCCACTTCACATGGTGACAATATTAACACAAAAATGACTTACCTAGTTTTCTTGGGGAATATTTCATCTGCTTCTTTCTCTTTGGTCAAATAGGAACTTCTTTCTTTGGTGGCTGGTCCTTATCATCTTCTACACTTGCAGCATGTCTTCATTAGCCAACTTTGTCCCCCCCACCATGTCTCTTTAGGCTAGCATGTGGCTAAAGTTGCCAAAGCAAAGAACACAAGACTGTGTCACATCAACCAAGTTGCTAAATAATGAACATGAAGGATAACTTTGACTAACATATTAGCTTTTAATTAGCTAGATTAAAATTGGAGGGAAAAAACAATTTGCCTGTCTTTAAAATATGTATAATGTTAAGGGCTAATGTAGCACCGGTATCACACTGCTAATTGCAGCACTGGACCAGTTCTAGGCTCTAAAGAGTGGGGAAGCAAGAATAACAACACCAGAGACCGCTGCTTTAAATGGAAAAAGCCGCCAATTTACTGAATGCAAAACACACACATAAAATACAATACATGAAACCCCACCCCAAAAAAGGAAAAGAAAAGTATATCACTCCTTCTTTTTACTCTTTAGTTCTGGTTAGTTCTCTTTACCTGGTTTATTTTAGTAAAACTAATCTAGTTTAATTAGACCAGTTATTTTAGCCGGTCTAATTTAAGTTAGTTAGATCAGTCTCTTTTCCTAGGTTACACCTATTTTAGGATTCCTATTTTTCTTCCTAAGTGAACTCATTTTCTTGTCTTTTACAGGTAAGGAAATACCTTCAAACACAATTAAATCAAAGTGGAACACAATTATTCAAATCACATTCAGAGACATTACATATGAAAATCAAAGTATAGCACTTTAAATTCAAGTTCAAATCCAAATGTAAGTTCAGGTACTCGGTTCAATAGAAAGCTTCAGTTTGATTCAGTCCAAAAAAATAAAAATAATTAAATCAGTTCTCGATGCTGTTCAGTTCGGTTTGAACTAGTTCAGTGGTTCTTTACCTGGGTTCGACCGAACCCCAGGGGTTTGATGAGTCGGTCTCAAGGGTTCAGGTAAAGACACAAAGTCGTGATGACGCCCCGCTTTGCCATCACTTGCTGCAGAGGACCACATTACATTGCTTGGCCAATCAGAGGATCACATTACATTGCTTAGCCAATCAGAGCTGCGGAGGAGCCCTGATTGGAGGAGCTTCACTCTCAGCATGGATTTGAACTTCTGTCTTTAATTACTTCAGCAAAGCTCACAGTTTTTACCATATTCTGTAGCTTTCGTGTTCTTCTAAATCTGCTCCTTAGTCGCATCTTTTCAGGGTTGGTGCTGCCTCTAGTGCAGTGGGGGGGTAACACAACTAATATAATTACATTACTAAATCAGAAAACAGCAGTCTTTATTATTAATTTTTCATTCTCTTAAGAATGTTGAGTTAATTAAATGATCTAAACAAGACCTTAAAGTGGTTCCAGTTTCTCTCGATGTCCAGCCTGTTGAAACTGTGGTAAATTTTAATACCGTGGGTCGTTCCTGGACAGTCAGCTCAACTTTGCTGAAAACAGACTATATTTTGAACAACTATTCTTGGAGACTCTACCTTTTAAGAAGACTTAGTGATCTTGGGGTGACTCTAGTTGGGTCACCCCTATGTCTTGAATTTTTTTGGGGGGGGTACTCATATTTTATTTATCACGCATATGAAACTGGAGGGTTCGGCACCTCAAAAAAGGTAAAGAACCACTTAACTAGTTCCTGATATTCCTACCGCCATACCAGGAGAGTCTCTCCCTGATACCATGGAGAAGATGAATTGAAAGTCTGGTTCGCCATCTTGAATCCCGTCTGTCAATGTGCACGTCGCACTTGGCAGACCGGTTCTCGCTCCGACCGAACAAAAAAACCCGACATGTGTAACAGGCTACAAACACGACAAAACTCTTTTTAAATCCTCAAATTATTCAAATAAATTCCTCATAAACCCAATATATTAACCGGATAACAGTTTATGACAGAGCATTTCTTCGCCAACAGCTACGTTTTTAGCATTAGCTCTGCGCCAAAGGAGAAGTACAAAACGGTGAAAATGTAAAGGAATAAACACAAAACTCACTAAAACCGATGTAACGTAGTTCTCATAAAATCCCCATCAGTTTCCGATCAGGTGGATTATGTTTTCTCAACTATAATATTAACTTTTTCCTACGGTTCCTTCTCTGCTTTTTTTTTTCTTCAATAAACTTTATTTATTGTAAACAACACTACACAACTGTGCTGCGTACATATTAGAGAAAAAAACAAAAACAAAACAAAGAACAAAACAAAACAAATATAATTGCCAGGGGGGACATGAAGTACAATAGTGACAAAAAAAGACAATCAAAATAATCTTGCATAAAGAAATTAGTAGAAATTGTGGTACATTTGCCAGAATTACAGTGAATTAACATAGAAAATAATCCAAAATTCCAAGTTGATCGCAAGTCCAAATAGTTGTTTTTGCTTTTTGATTGGTTGAAGGTTGAATTGTAAATAAATAATGTGTAACGTCAATCATCCTTCTCTGCTCTCGCTCCCTCGGGTTTGCGCTGTGCAGCGTCACCCAGGCTGTGACGCTGGTCCTTAAAGGAGCAGCGACGTTATTTTCTGTCCACAGACTTTTAATCAACTATTTATTACTATTTATGTCAGATTTTAACGTGGGCTACACTAACGTTACAGTAATGGGAGTTTAATAACTTTAGCTAACATGAACTTACAGCAAGGTGGGATTGGCTTGAATTGCTCAAAGCTAACAGTACAGAGAAAGAGAGCATCATCAATGTTATTTTCTCAAAAAAATGTAAAGTTAATAAGACACATACCTGATATGTATTAGGTATCAAATTTCGGCTTATCTGGCCATTATAACGTGTGTTAGGTTTGCCCCACTGTATGGAAGATTTCTTCTTCACCCGACATACTGCATCCTGTTCGTGCGCTGCTGCCTCTCACTGGTGGAGATGGTGTATTGCACGACTTAACCCTTGTGTTTAGAAATTAGGTCCAACCGAACCGACCCCACACACGTAAAACCTTCATCATTTGCCACAGTTCTCTATGTTTGCCTCAGTCACACAAGGGTTAAAACAGCCTTAAATAATGTTTCATTAAGACTAAACAACATGGCAGAGCTATATAGTATTACTACATAAAGCTAATTTTTAAAGTTTAATCGGTGATACTTTTATAGCAAATTTATGTCAGATCATGATTTCTTGGTTATTGACAGTCATAACGAAGAGATTTTGAATAATGTCAACTTTGTATTAAAAGTGTCAGGATTTACCGAATTACACTTTATGACAACAGTCATAAACATTCATAAAGACTTATTGATGTTCATGACAGATGTTATGTCATGTTTATGACAGTGTTATGAGTCTTATTCACTCCCCTTCAAATAAAGTGTTACCCTTTTTTCCCTTTTTTTTTACTCAAAAACACGACGGGCTGCACTGTCTCAGAAACAAAAAGTGTTGCGGTGCATCCCAGGCCTGCAGAGCTGAATTGTTTTTTATAGATGTAAAGTTTGTTTAATTTGTAATTTTTTAACCTATTTAACTCGACAGCAGTTTACCTGCAAGTAAGTTTAAGTCTTTCACCTCACACTTTACATAATAAATATTCATAAAACTCTAATTATAGAGACTTAACTGGGCGTTCTCTGCACTAACCTCATAATTATCCGTAATTTATCACTTTTCCGACTCACTCGATCATTTCGATCTCATCAGGCGCCGGGCGACAACCTCGTTGCGGCTGCATCCGTTCTGCTGCATTAATCGCAAAATCTAAAAGCTGCGCTGACGCCACAAGGTTTTATTCTGGGAGAATCAGATGGAGTTGTGTTTGGAGATAAGCCCACACAAAGTTTCTGTGTTCAAGTCTAATTGCATGATGTAATGGTGCTGATGTGGAGGGATTAGTAAGTGTTTGTGTGTTTTATCTTTGCTTGGATTTTGTGTTTTTTAGCCGTTTTTCTGTGAGAATCTGTTCATAAACTGTTTAGCTCGTGATTACTTGTTCAGTTTCAGGACCAAGGAATATTTTCAGCTTCTTTCTGAGGATTAGATGGAAAGATTATGACTTCATATTTCATACATATGAAGCTGCAGACAGCAGCTGGACTGGCTTATTTTTACATGAAAATTTGATTCATAATCTGAGCTGAGCATACAAATTCAAAGATGCATCTCAATTACCTAGAATCTCGTTAAAAAGTTAATAATTTGAATTAAAAACTGATGAACACATAAACAAAATATTTCAGAAGATGATGATATACATGACCAATAAAACAGACATATTAGAGTGCAGAGAAAGATTGATTTCACATAAAGTTATGTGGAAGGAAAAAACTGTGTGAAATTATGTCACACATATTTTGATTTTTAAATTGAATTCCTAAAACAAGTAAACTATCAAATGACAGTTTAAATCCCTGCTTCAAACTTTCTGACTATGCGAATATACAGCTCTGGAAAAAATTAAAACCTCATAGTTATTTCACCAAATATTGATTTCTGAACTCTTCTTGAGTTAAAACATTAGTATTGTTGTTTCTTAATGAATATCAATTTGTTTTCTTTGCATTATGTGAGGTTGCATCTTTTTGTTATTTTGACCATTTCTCATTTTTGGCAAATAAAAATAAATGTTTTCCTTGGAATTTCAGAGACATGCTTTCAGTAGCTTATAGAATCAAAGAAAAATGTTAATTTTACTCAAACCTATAAGAATCAGAGAAACGGATCATTTTAGGTTTTCTCTTCATTTTTTTCACAGATGTAGTTACGCTTCACTATTTGAAGGGTTGTGCATTTCAAACATGACAGTCTTCGTGAATGTTTACGATTACTGTCATGAATGTCATTCCGTAAATAGTGGCACTTTCAAATGACTTTAATGAAGGTTTTAATGCATACAAATTTAATTATCAAATAAGGCTAAGTTGATACTTTTAATGCAACTTTTAAAACATATTTGCATTAAAAATATCATTATTTACCAAGATACTTAATGTCACCAGTGTAACGTCAGTCTTATGCACAACCCTTCAGATAAAGTGTTACTGAAGCTTATTTATTTGTAACATTGTAATAAATTACATTGTTTTTAAAATTGAATTAAAAAACAAAAAACAATGGTAAATGTTGCTGAAAATCAAATAGTAGGTCTACACATCTCCACTCATATATTTTGATAAATCCTCCATCAATAAGTTCCTTATCTTTCCATTTTGGTTATCTTAACCATATTTTATGATTTTTAAATCCAAATATTGTTACTCATTTATCACCCGTTAGCCCAACACGCTACTATTTAGCATTTGTTGTTCTTTTAAATGATTTCTTGTGGATTTTACTGCTTTATATCTCCTTTCTATATAGAGACAGTATCTGCAAAATAATTCAAAGCATTAGTGGACTGGTTTTCTTAAAAAATATGACTTTAAAGTAACATAAAATGTTGTTGGCTCATTATTCTGATGGTTTCAGAAAACAAACAACAATAGATGTAGCTACTAAACATGGTGACAGATTTATTTTCATGATAGATAAAGGCCTTCCAGTGAATAATTGATTCATACTGGTGGAGGCTGACAGGTCTTGCTGTATTTTGTGTGCAGATGATACTGTATAAACCACGTTATGCGAACATTACTTTTATTACTGGCTGTGGGAGTTTGGTCACCGCCGCTCAGAGGCGTATTTCATTTAAAATGGGAGGGAGGTTGAAGCCTCATAAATCTGATGGAATAAAAGATTTAGTCTCTTCATTGTTCTTGCTTCTTTTCTTTTTTCCCCAAGAAAAATCTTAATCTAATTATAATTTCAAGAGCACCGCAGTGAAATGGCATTTTCCAAATCCCACAGCGGCCGCATTTATGACTCCAGGAGGATGAAACTTCCCCTCTTCTCTCTGTCTCTCTGTACCATTTTTATGACATTTGCAGCAGATTTCCTGGAAATTTATGGCCCTGTTAGGGTTCCTTAATTTGAGCCACAGCCAGCCGGCCTGGCCACAGTGCAGTGCCAGCAGAGGAGGCCATTACGACTCTGGTCTGGGTTCAGAGATGACCTCGGTCACAGATGACATGAGAAAGAGTCATTTGCTTTGCTGGACTCTTTCAAACTTAGAAGCTTCTTCTTCTGCAGCTCCCGTCGCCTTCATTGAATTACTGCTCTCAAAACTAATTTGTGGCTGTTCAGACAAGCGGAAGACAACTTTCCCAACTGGAAATTCAAAATCAGAATTCAGAAAATTTGAAAATATCACCTGGTAATTATATATTAGAAGAAAATGCAAATGTTTAAAAACAATTTAAATAAATAAGCAATGCTTAGCATGTTGGGGGCAACAAGTAAAGCCTGGTGGCCCGCCAGGCTTACAATGAGACCCATCCGGTTTTTAACTGTTTTTAATTCTTGCATCACTGTTAGTGGTGGTGATTTCCCACAGGATCGTGCTTCCGAGCAGAAACAGTCGACCAACACACATTGTGAGGTTAAAGCGTTTGGCCTCAACGCATCGAGTCAGAGACGTCATTCAGTGACTGTAACTGCATGTGATCAGGCGGCGCTGTGAAAGCTTCTCATGTAGAATAAAACAGAGCCAGGACGACGAGAAGTTTCTGCAGGGCGTTGCTTCTGCTCCTGCATCTAAAGGATGAGCTGCATGTTTCTGCAGAGGTTTGCATGCATGTCACATGTTGACTGTTTTACAGCAGAAACAGAGAAGAAGCAGAAATGTAAACATGATGTCAATCTGCACTCATTCAATAAGGAGCCAGAAACTACATCTACAACGTGACGTAAAAGTTGTGGATGCCTCAGGGTGAATTCACACAGCGCTGTTTAGTTCGCTCCGATCGAACTACACAAACTCTGGTTTGTTTGGGAAGGTGTGAATGTCTAATCGAACTATGATGCAATTTTGAAAGTGTGTGACTGCTGGAAAAGCAGGAAGTGGTTGATAGTGCAGAGCATTCTGGGAAAATACAACCAAAACAAAAATGCTAGCTTAGCACTAACAGGAGATATAGCTCATGGTATTTTAACAAAGACAAAAGAGAAATTATACAACCTCTTAAATCTGATGCTACTCCATTTTTGTTTACATTTTATTATAAAGAAAGTTGTGCTCATGTCTTTGTCAGAGGCTTTTGAGTCGTGGTTTTTGGTGCAGCGCCACCACAGGCGAGGAGGGGAACCAGTTTATCAAATGGTTTGGATCATATGGCGGCGAACATGTAGCTGAAAATGTAGCAAATGTTGCAATTTTGGTCTCCAATAGAAGCGATTAATCAGACAATCAGGCGTGAAAACAGTCTTTTTAACTTGGTTGAATATCATTAAGTTAATAAATGCTGAGGTGCAATGACAGCAGGCTAAATTAGAAAACCATCTCTCACTAGACATTGTTTGCTGCTGACGCAGAAAAATAGCAAAAATGATCCCTGACCTCGTAATGCTGAACCAGAAAATATTTTTTATTAAATTTACAAAATACTGATAGTTGAGAAAACAGTTTTGATTGTCGTCCAACTGCCTGCGTGCCATTATTTGCAGGTTTCCAGGTTAACTACAGACATGCTGCAGGCCTGACCTTTATCTCCCAGTATAATTGCTTCTTCTCTGCAGCAGGACCTTTTCTGTGGTAATAGTTTCATTACAGCAGATTCTGTTATGGACCTCAGCAGCCTCATTCACCGCTGTGATTTGCTCTTTCACATTCCTCGGTTTGTCAGATACCTGCTGCTGCCCATGTCTCACCTTTTATTCAGCTGAAATGTGATTTCTATTTCACGAGAGGCCAAAGTGCAACAGAAGACATCAGGATAACAGCTCAGCTTTGACCAACAGGAGGAGGAATTTCCAACAAAAACCACCTGCAGTTGGAGATTTTACTGCCTTGCATTCATTTAGTGGGATAAACAAACTGAGAAGAAACATTCTGTAAATCAGGGGTCAAAATTTTAACACTGGGACAGGAAGACATTTTAAATATCCGAAATAAACAAAAACTACAAATGAAACAAATTGTAAACAAAATCTCGTTTCAAATAAATGGCTAGTTGAGAGCAAACCACCAGAATGAAGACAAAAGAAAAACAATAAATCATTCAAATGGAAATGACTGACATGGTTTTAATTTAAATTTTAATTAACCTGCTAATTTTAAATTAATTTGTTAACTCTGCACCAATGCAGCACACTTAAATGAAGCAGTAGCTGCAAAAGCACAAGCTAAAAATGTAAAAACGAAACAAATTTTGTTTGTTCTGTCACCAAATGTAAAATAAATATAAAAGAAACAGAAATTTCTGACTTTGCTCAAACATGCAAAAATAAACTGCAGCAAATAGCTCAGAAAGTGAAACAGGAATAAATGATGAATTTAGTTCAACATCAGAACTGATACAGATATTAATATTAGATCTCATTTAAAATTTGAAGAGCAAAACTTTGATTCTGTCAGAAAAAGACGCCAGAATATGTCTTAATGACTTATTGACTCACATAATTAGCATAAATTCTGTGCTGATTTCAGGAAAGAGTCTCTTTGCTGTTAGCAAACAGAGAAATGTCTGCTTGTCATGTTTTTCCTCTTGAAGTGGAACAACTCAATTATTTTCTGTCTTTTACAGTAAATGGATGCAGAAATTATGACTTTAATTTCAGATGTGACATACAGGATGCATGTAAAAGAGGGCAGGGTTTTTTTTTAGCTTCTGACATACATCTGAAACTAATTTAGCAAAATCACGTGACTCAGTTGGACCAGACGAGTCGTGTGGAAGCAGATCTTTGACAGATGGGGTCATTTGGGGACACAATGACAGCCGGTCAATAAAACACTGGCAGGGAAATTACAGTGAGGCCACTCAGAGGTCTGTTACCATCACCTTTACAAATGTCCACCACCCGCGCATTGTTCTCCTTAACCCTTTAAGAGCTGAAGCTTATTCTCACTCATTCACTGTCCAACAGATAAAAACGCCGCTCTCTGAATTCCCATGAAGGCCCGCAACCCCAGATTGGACCGTGCTCACCAGATGATAAGGACTATGATCATTTATTTCTGAGATCTAGTGGCTGGAGATAAGATGGGCCCTCAGCAACAATGGAGGGCTTCAGGGAGAGTAGATAATGAAGCCGCTGACCCCTGTAGTACGCTAGGCTTAGCCACTCGCTTTGCTTTCTGTCAGTGGGTTTATCTGCTGGGAATAGCGCAACGCTGCGCGTCTATCTGACTCTTCCAGCTTGGCAGCAGTTCCTACATGCTGTCGTCAGTCCCAGAGGTACAAAAGCTCAACGCAGCTTAGAGTCTGTATCCAGAAACCAAGGGGGAGTGAACTATGCAGCTCACAGAGGGGAAAGAGATCACAGCCCGTGTTTCAGAACCAGCTATCTGGAACCGACAGGAAATGCAAAAAATGGAAAATAACAGAACAAATACATGCCATCTTCTTTAGATCTGGAAACTGAGGTGAAAAAACTTCCATTTTTGGTTTTATGATGCATTTTGAATCATTACCTTGCTTAAAGGTTAGGCTGAGGCACAGAACATATTTGTTACAATTTTATTTTTGCAAAAAATCATTCTTATTTTTTTCAGAAGCTGACACTTAAAACCCCAAAAATGCTGCTGCCAGAAACTCCATCTAACTTAATGTTTACACTCGCATGAGAAAACGGCTGCAAACAGATGTGCAATTATACAACTGTACATGTTTGAAAAGCAGAAGTGGAACCTCCTACACAACCTTCAAGAATGCAGCAAGTGGTTTCTGGATGGCAAGTCAACAACAAACACTTGTCTTTTCCAGAAGGTAAAAGAGTTGAACAAACGTGCTGAGACAATGTTTGTTGCTAGGTGACGGGCCGGGCTTTGCTGTGGTTGCCAGGTAACAATCGAGTGAGACTTAATAATCGTGACATTTTAGAAACTTTCCCAGATGCCAAAAAACATTAACACACTACCCAAAAATTTCCAGGTGCAAAAGTAAAACCAGCGGACAAAACGTCCTGGAGCTCAGTCTTGGTTGCTAGGCAACAGATTGGGGTTGCTAGGTAACGGGCGTCACATTCCGGAGGATTTTAAAACGGCTCATTTTCCACACACCAGAATACATTAACTAATTACCAAAAACCAGCTTTGTGTTTATTTTTATTTTTTATTATTATTGTTTGGATTGTGCTTAGAAGCAATAGAAACAGAAATGTACAAAGTGTGAATTTCGCACATTTGAAAAAACAAAATTTGCTTTCATCCTTTCAAAGCTGGAGTAGTAGCGGTGCATGCTAGGAGAGAAAAGGCTTTTCTGGTGACATTTTCTCAACTTTTCCTAATTTTAAATGTGATACATCAATACATTTAACTGTCACCTGATCTGATTGCCGTATTCTTTTGTTTTTCCCAGACTGGAACCAACCATTTCTGACAACATTTACTAAAATATACTAAAACATTTTATACCACATCTGTCACGCAGCTTGATTAATTGAAAGCCTTGACATTTGATTAATCGACAGAAACTTCATTTGAAGAGAAAGGATTTTGATTTTTAACGGCACCAATCAGATTCCATAGATCCTCACCAACTGTTACCATATTTATAGATTAAAAAAAAGCACATAAAGCTTTATAAATGATCGTTCATGTGCTTGTCATGTCTCAAAGTGTTTAACTGTTGCACAAAGGTATGCTGATGACGCCCTGGCCTCAGAGCTGGATGTCGTAAATCTGGTAGATGACACATGCCGCATACAGATAACCTCATTAGGCCCTGATTTATGTCAGAGCAGCAGAACATCGACTACCACTAAGGCTAATGGTCCCAGGTGATGACAAGGCCTCAGAAAGAGAAAGTGAAAGTTACATTTTGCAGCATAAAAACGAGCAAAATGTACATTAGCAGAGGGCAAACAGCATTTTTTAACACAGGCACACTCAGGGGCAAAACAAACTCTTCCAGACCGGGTTGTACATGTTCAGCAGGGAGCATTAAATACAAAATACTTCCTGCACCACCTGCGGTGCATTTAGGAGCAACATGTGCTTTAGGCTGCAGCAGTGAGTCGAAATCAGTTCTGTTTTGGGCCAAATCAAGATCATGGATGCATTTAAAGGGCCGGTTGTGCCAGAATGCACTGATGAAACCTGACCACAAACTGTTAAAATATCAACAAATTCTTAAAATTAAATATTACAGAAAATCTTTTCAGATTTTGTGATACTTTTCTGATTTCTTTGCAATAAAAATCAAAGTTTTTATGGTAATAATTTGGAAATATTTGCGCTTCTGTAAATGCAATGTTTTATTACTCGCTGTATAGATCATGGACTATAATTTGACATCAATTAAGACTGAGGCAGATGTTTAGTACAAGTAAAAATATACAATAAACTCCCAGCTATTTTTGATTTTGACTGAATTTTCATAATGATTCTTTAGAAACTGGAGGGACTGATTGGTATAATTTGGCAATAAACAAATAAAAACTGCATTAATTTGATTGATAACATAATATTTAACCTCACTTGGTGTTTAGACTAGAATCTAGAGGGCCACATAAAAATCTACGGTGGGCCGGGTTTGGCCCAGAAAACTTTTTAAAACTAGTGCCGGCCGCCATGTTTTTGAGTTAAAAAATGATTAAAGTTGACAGGAAATTTGAAATTATCACTTAATGATTATGTGTTATTGGATCATTAATACATAAACACCAACTATAAAGTACTAAAAAAGGAAATAAAATAAATAAGCAATGCTAAGCCTGGTGGGGACACAAGTAAAGCCTGGTGGCCCGCCAGGCTTATAAAACACTAGGGGAAACCCTGGTGACCCAGATTTGGCCCACGGGCCCCGAGTTTGACACATGTGGGCCATTAAGCCTCATTTGCATTCCAAATGTTTCCTGATTTTGTTTTCCACAAAAGGAAACAAGCAAGAGAAGATCTGGTTTCATCACATAAATAATTTAGCTTGTGAACCCTGCAGATGAAAAACAAAAAAACAAAACACTAAGTAGTTTTTATTCCATGAACGCAAATGTCAAGATGAGCTTGGCGTGACCCGGCGGAGAGCCGGAGCCGACAGTCAGAATAAAATAACATGGATGTTTAATCAGGTGTCACAATTAGAGGACTAGGAATGTTACACATGGCCATCTGCTTCATTCATTCATTCATTCATAACACAATGGATCCACAGGCCTCTGTATACCGAGGCGATGACCATTGTTGAATTTCTGATCTGTTTTGCACATTTGTCCCATAAGAAGGCCGTGAAATCTGTAAAACCTTTTATATTTTACCCTAAGATGTGGAGGAGATTTTTAACATCTCTGCTTCTTTAACAGTTATAAAATGTAGGATTATGATACTGAGAAATAGGAAAATGTTTCTGTTTTGTTAAAACTTTAATTCACATGTGTCAAACTAGAGGCTCGAGGGCCAAATCTGGCCCGCCGCAGCTTTGTATGTGGCCCTCCAAGTTACATCAATAAATCATTCCAGTATCTCACAAATCAGAAAAATTCACACAGATTCCCACATTTTTTCTGGTTTTAAATTCTGATCACTGTGAAAAGTTATTCAATATTACTTAATTTAGAAACATTTATTGAATGCTAAAACAGATATTTGTTAATATTTTAATGGGTTTCATCAATAAATTCTGGCACAACTGGCTCTTTAAGTTTTGATTGGACCCAAAATGAAAATGAATTTGACATTCCTATTAAATAATTAAGTTCAGATGTAATGTGCAAAATATTCTGAAGAAACGTGTAAAAATAACTTCTACTTTTTTTGCTGATGCAGTTTAGGATTTGCATGAATTTACAGAATTGGTTGCAAAATTGTGTTTTCAATAAGTTTAGAATGGAAAACAATTATATTTTCTAACAAAAACTGGATGATAAACAGTTGTTTTTACAGACTCCTCCTACATTTTGTAAACAAATATCTCATTTAGCAAACTGTGGAAAAATAACCAGCTAATCATTTCTAAAAGTTCGCCTCAGTTTTACTCATTTATAACTTCCTCTCGACTTGACCCAAAAGTTTCTGTTTGCAGAGCTTCCCCTGCAGGAAAACCGTCTCACCTCTCTATAATTCATGTCCTTTTTACTTTAAAACCCCACTAAGGATCAGGCTGACGCTCTCTCACACATTATGTGGATGTGGTTTCATAACACGCAGATAAGGCGGCGATGAGAGCGAAAACCTTCCAGCTGGTTAGTTTTTATGGTAAAATAATGTTTCTGGGATTCAGGTGGTGATTTCTGTAAAGATATCCATTAGTGTCAGAGTTTTATTTTCACAAAGTCGCCACAGATTTTCAGATTTCTCTCTTACAAGGTGGTTTCGTCTAGATGTCAAACTAGAGGCCCGTGGGCCAAACGTGGCCCGCCGCTGCTTTTTGTGTGGTCCTCTACACTAAATTATACAAATATGTCCCTTCAGTTTTTCAACAATATCCAAAATTTACTCAAAATTCACACAAAACCTACAGATTCCCACATTTTTTTCCTGATTTTAACTCCAAATTTTTCACAAAATTGGACAAAAACATTGATTTTAAGTGACTGCTGCCTCAGCCTTTCTTGATGATAGGTTATAGTCAGTTAATAAAAAGTCACGTTTAACATCATACATTGGCTCAAATATCATAAAAATTCCTTAGCGCCACAAAATATGTGATTTTGATTGCAAAAAAAGAGAAAAACACAAAAATATTCACAAAATCCTGAATGGTCTGATCAGTGTGGAAAGATGTTTAATATTATGTAATTTTAAGAAACACACAGAGAATGCTGAAACAACTATTTATTGATATTTTCACAGTTTAATGGGTTTTATCAATACTTTCTGGCACAACCGGCCCTTTAAGAACATTCAGATTTGTTATTTGGCCCAAAATGAAAACAAGTTAAACTCTCCTGGTCTAGATCACATCAGCTACACCTGCTAAAAACTTTACAGCTTCTTTATTCATCAGTATTTATTATGAACTGGAGTTAAATCTGTCACAGATATGCTGCTGACATTGCCGAGCAGCGCCGCTTGATGTGCAACCGTGGTGAATTTCACTCGGCACTGAGGAGGTTCATCTATCGCTCCTCTGCTTTGACCTGTGGCATCGTCTTTGCTGGCCTCACACACACACACACACACACGCATGCACACACAGGGACACACACACACACACACACACACACACACACACACACACACACACACACACACACACACACACACACACACACACAAGTTTAGATGTCTCACTTTGCTAAGTGATGATTACTGTCGCTACAAACTCAACAAATTGTATTGCCTTGAAGCCTGAAGTCACTAATTAACATTTTTAATATGTATTTGGAGGAATGTTTACATGAACATATGGTCTCCTTTCTTCCTAAAAATCTTAAATTAAAGCCTTGAACTATTTTCTTTACAAAACAAAGCAATTGTTTCTGCCTCAGAGGAAGAGGTATTGCTCGATAAGTGAGTAAAGACAAGAGAGTCGATGTAATTTTTACACCTTAACTGTTGCTTCTTATTTTGCCCTCGAGTGACTTTAGGTTTTTTCTTTCTGTTAGAGATTTTTTGGTATTATCATTTTTGTTACTACTTTAGTTCATATTGAGTCTAATATTAATTAATGGTTAATCAACATTCAGTCTAATATTAATCAGTAAATGACGTGCTGTGCGAATACTTTTTGATGGCTGTGTAGAATATCTGTGTTCCTGAAAACTGATTGTTCCCTTCAGAGTTTGAAAGAGCTGGATGACCTGTGTGTTAGATAGAGCCAGCCAGCCTGTCGCCTGTTTTATTCTTTATCTTTTCTGACTTTTGTTATTCCAAATAAAAGTCCTGCTCGAGCAGAGATAAGGCAGAACGCTGTGTGACCGACTCGGAGGAGTAGCTCGCTGAGTCTTTTCCTTCTGCAGACGTTTGGTCATAAAATTCATGTACGTTGTCTGTGGTTCTTTTTGTGAAGGTTCGAGGAAAAATACCTATCATTTTCCTACACAATTTTTCTTGTAACAAAGAAAGCCAGTTGCCTTTTTCACATACATCTGTCACATTTTATATGATTAAAAGCCTTTTTAATATTATAGTTTGCCGTTTTGATTATTTTTCTGCATAATTTATCAAAATGTTTGTTTAAAAGAACTGATACTAAACAGCTGGTAAAGCAGCCAATCCAGAAGCAGCATTTATTTTCCTTGTCTCTGATTGGTTGTCCAATCAAGAACAAAGATAATGAAAACAAGCACTTATTATTATGTATTAATGCATATTAGTTTGTTTTTTTTAACTATTTAAAGAAGTAATTTTAAGCGTTTTTAAAATTCTCGACTCGGGTTTCACCAGAGTCGAGAAAAACTCGGGATCCACTGCAAAGAGGAAAAACTAAAGATATTATATATAATTTTACGTTGTGTAAATGTTTTGTTTATTATTCTATTTGGGAGAAGCAATCTCAATTTAAACAAAGATTGTTTCTTCCAATAAATTTTGTGAAAATTTATCCCTTCAATACGCTGCACTTCCCATCCCAGGCCAGTAGGGGGTAGAAACATCCACTAATGTTATGAGAAATGTGAGAATGGCAAGGGATTTCCCCAAAACAACTGCAGTTGGTTTATACGACATCACTTCCTGTTAGCAGCGCATGACAAAAGTTTCACATTGACAAATTAAATCCTGAATAAATGGGACGTTGTGGTTTTTAGCGTGGGAGTCATGAGTTGTAGTTTCCCTTTCAAAAAGCTCAATTTGGAGTCGACAAAATTCAAAAGCGCAACTTCCAAGCAGAGATGCGGTGGAGATAAATACTAAAAAAGTTTGTTTTCCAAGACATCCATCCATCCAGTCAACAAGTTGGAGAAATTTCTGTGGGAAGTTGGAGATATGTTGTGCCAAAAAAAGAAACAACCAAGCTCTTCCTTGTGGCCACCCCTGTGGCGGTTAATGTTTACTGCCTTGTTTATTTCTCTCCTGCTGGTCTCCCAGCAGCAGAACTGCAAGATACACTTCATACACTTCAGGTGAGGACACTGAGACACTCCAGTCTCTGAAACTCTCAAGGTGTGACCCTACGGTGCTAAATGAAGACAGCTGGGAATAAAAATGGGACGTGTAGATTGTTTGCTTTCCACGCTGTTGGGGTTTTTTGTACATATTCGATGAAAAACAAGTTGCTTTGTGCAAAATATAACCAAAAACACACAGATTGTTTCAAAGGTTACAGAAAATCTGAGACAAAAATAAATGCATACAGGTTTATTTATTGGATAATTCGTAAATCTAGAGCAACGGTGTCCAAACTGTGGCCCGAGGGCCATTTGCGGCCATTGGAGTAGGTTTGTATGGCCCCTGGATGGTTTAGGAATGATTTAATTGGTAATTTAGAAAACAGAGCAGGGTTCCCCCAGTGTACAGTATTATAGGCCTGGCGGGTCACCAGGCTTTATCTGTGCCCCCGCAAGGCTTAGATGCGATGCACTTCTCCCCCCCCCGACCCCCCACTCTTTGCGCCACTGGGGGGCGTTGAGGGACCTGGATAAGGGCTAGGGGGGCGTTGGGCCAAAAAAGGTTGAGAGACACTGTTTTATACCAAAAACAAAACAAAAAAAGAGGAAAAAAACCGCACTCTGTAAGAATTACTTATTGGATTAGCGTTAATAAAGTTAATTTCTGTGAGGACTTACCTCTTTAGGTGGCTTATTCCAGCTATAAGTAGATAAAAAGATAAAGAAAGGCTTAGAAAATGGTGGATAAGATAATTTCCAGGTAGTGCAGCTAAACAGAGGAATTAATAACGGATCCAACTTGGCGAAATGCTTTGAGTGATCGTCAGTGAAAACAGTGTTCAGCTTCATCCTGAGGCGTTCAGGTAACCTCCGTATTTTGAGCCCTGCGGCTCCTGGAGGAGCGCGGCTCGCCGTGGGCCGCCATCCATCAGGCTTGTCACGGGTCGCTCCCGGGTGGCTTCGCTAAATCTGCGTCGGACTTGCCTCATTTTCCTACTGATTATCCGGGCCCAACGTCTTCCTAAATTCAACCCCCGCTCTGTCAGCGCCGTTATTGCACTTCAAATCTTTTTCTGTCCCCCTGGATCTCATCACCTCGACACTATGGCTTATTCTCGCCAAGCACAGATCAGCAGAATCTGATGTTTCTGTCTCTCTCTCTCTCTCGGTTCCCCCCTGGGTTTTGGGGGGGAAGCTCGGGTTTCACCAGAGTCGCTCATTTACAGAGCTTTGTCCTGCTGTGTGGGATTCCCCGAATGTTTAACAGCTCATAACAGAACCTGTTAAAATGCTTCTGCTGGTGGATTTTGACAGTGAGAAAGGTGTGGAGTCAAGATCCTGCTGTGAGAAATGTGCAGCCATAGTTGGTTTAAAATTAGAGCTGACAGAAAGGGAATGCAGCCTGGTTGAACTCATTTCAGAATATTAGCAGCTGACAGAATATTTAACGCACAAGTCAGTGTGATTCAGAGCCACAAATCACATTTCAGTCACTATCATTACTAATATTGTTTAAATAAATTTATTCCTAGAGTTTAAGTAGGATTTAGTAAATTTTAGGAAACCATTAAGTTACCATAAAATTAGTTTACAGTCGCTACTATTGCAATATATTTTCATTGACAGTATCAAAATCATTGTACAATAATAATTTATTGTTTCTACTGTCTTTAGAATTACAGGTGTTTCTTGCGAGTTTTGATTTGACTTTATTTGTTATAATTACTACTGTAACTTACATTTTATTAATAAATGTTGAAATTTTTAAGAATGTCTTCTGCACGTAATATCTCTAAAGGTTTTTAATTTAATTTGCTTTATTGCCAAACAACTGGAAGATTGTTCAAGTTTTACTGAAACAAATTAGAAAACTGCCAAACGGCCAAAACACGGATTTCCTTTAAATATTTGTATTTGAGGTATATTTGTTTATTGTTTCATAATTTATTACTGTTTTTATCACTTTGAACTGCCTGGTAGCTAAAACATAAGCTCATGTTTGCAATGAACATGATAATATTTGTAATTGAAGTGAAATTTTCTCTCAACTCTTTGAAAGATGAATTGGTATATGACGTATCATCCTGCTAAAAGTGTAAAAGTTGACGTTCCAGCATTGGATTGAGGACAATACTGGGAAAACTTCAGTGAAATCTTCCGTTTTTTTGTCCTAAAAAACTGATTTACCGTTGGTGTCTGACTTCTGTTTGAGGCGGAGTTGATCGATATTTCAGGACAAAGGAGGATGAAGTCAGTACACAGAACATGTCTGTAAATACTGATCCTTTTACATCTCTTGTTGTCTGAATTTTTAGATTTACACGTGTTTCTCTGCAGTCATGTGAGTTTTTTATTTCCTTCCCGCTGAGTGTGCATTCACACCAGTCCAGTCCTGTAATGTGTTTGCCTGGGAAGTCGGGTTTGTTTGGGAGGTGTGAATGAGTAACTGCGTTAAAAACCTCGGTTTTGGTTCGGCTGAAGTGCCAAACATGTGCATCTAAACTGCACAAGTTTTTTTCTGTAAGCGATTTTACAAGGTTTTATTTTTTTGTGGTTTCAGAAAGACCGTCAGACCATCCCACAGCGCTTCCCTGCTGTCCGACCGTGACATCTGCCGCGCTCTTCCTGAGCACAGCGCTAAGACCGTGGGAGGTTAAACCCAAACCAGGTCCGGATAATTTCCGTTTTTTGAACCTGCCTTTTTAACGAGCTCCTCCTTTGCTTGCTCTGTTTTGATGCCGGCTGGTTACGTCATCAACAAGCTTTACCGTGATTGGCCGGTAGACTACAGATCTCTATAAAAGGCCAAATTTCTATGGTCTCTACCGTATACATCACACATTCCTAGTTTGAATGCAAATGTGGATGCAAGAAGACTGGAGACCGCTCCAAAAGCAGGAAGCAGATTATATCGCAGGGCATTCTGGGTAAAAAACCCCATACCAAAACAGACGTGTGAGTTTATTGCTAGTGAGAGAAAAGGCTAGTAGTCAAAAGAGAAATCCAACGACCGCTAGAATTACATGCTACTACCTTTTTGTTTACATTTATCAAAGTGTTTTATGAGGTTATTGTTTCGTTTCCTTCAGTGGTTTTTGCTGCAGTGCCACCACAGGCAAGGAGGGGAAAAGTTTTTCTTAAGCTTCTATGTCATAATTTTATTTTGCCTGTAGCGGTTGTTTTATTTTTTGTATAACAATTTTTATTGTACATCGTTTTGTGATTTCATGTCGGCAAAAGAGCTTGGTAAATACATTTTAGCCATTTTCTGACAATCGAACTGATTTCCCCCACAAACAAACTGTAAAGCACTGCAAGAAAATGTTGCAGCTGAACCAAAACATTTCCGTTTTGCTGCATTTCCAGAGCTTCATTCATCGCTTTGACAGCCCAGACTCCCAGGAGGCTCCTCCAAAACGCTGCCTCATACAGCGACCAAGGAGGTTCACTCGGCACGGCTGCTCCCAGGCATGAGCTGGCCTACTTTAAAACCAAGTCCGCATGAACGACGGGCTGAACTTCCAGTATCTAGAGGATGTGAGGATCCACTGGAAGGCTGCGTCATCGGAAGCGCCTCCACCGAGTCGACCAGAACATAAAGTCTCTGATGAAGCCCTGAGCCCAGATGCGGGTCAATCACAGGCCTTTCCAGTTCACCAGGCTACGGGATGCAGTAAAGCTGCAAGTTTTCCACTTTAAGGGCACAAATAAACTCAGAAAAACTGGAAAACCAACAACATACACCAACAAATGTCTTCCATCATTGAACCAGTTGCATAAATGTAAAGAGTGTGTGATATTTTTTGGTTTGATTTGAACTTAATCGCGTCTAATGTCACTCGTTTGATTGTGAAAATGGCAGTAGTAATTGAATTAATTTCAATTCATTATTCATATAGCACCAGTTTACAATAAAAGCTACTTCAAGGCCTTTAAATTAGGCCTGTCACAATAAATAATAAATCAATTAATCACATGATAAATCAAAACAAGTTCAATAATTTTTATTTGCATGATTTATTGTTAATTTTTTGTTTACAGAGACGTCATTGTGCATTTTATTAGTTTATTTTTTCCAGTTTATTTTGGATATCTATAATGTCTTCCGCTTCCAATGTTAAATGTTCATAAAAAATCTAAAGTTCATTAATCTTGGAGAATTATATTGCTTGAAAATTGTCTCAAAACAACAATATTATCATTTATTGCAATAACTTCTGGAACAATTTATTGTCCAGTAACATTAGTTATTGTGACAGACCTACTTTAAATCAAAAAAAGTTATAATTTATTGCAATTGGGTCAAGGTTTGATTCAGATCAACTCCAACAAAAAATCATCCTTTAGTTGATTTTTTGCAGCAAAAAATCATCAAGTAGCGCCGCTTCAAATGGATCTTATTGTATCAGAACATAATGAAAAAGTCAGTTAATTTTGTTCAGTAATAACATTTAAAAAGTAAAATTAAAATTTTATAGATTTACATATTTTAGTTGAAATATTTATGCAAGAATATTGCATAAAACCACACTCAAAACACACTTTTAGTTTACTAAAAAGAAGGTTAAAGTACCGTTGAGGCTCCTATTGCATGAAAGGTGATCAACCTCATAATCATTTAGCATGTGAAAATTACAGTTTTTTCTTCCACTCAACTTCCCATTGACTTGTTTTTAACACTCTGATTTCTGAAGGACTGAGTGTTGAGTTTTCTTTACTAAACAAACGCTTGAAATACGTCACTGCGTGAAATAATCCGTGTCAGTTTTGCTTTTAAACTAGAGCATCAGATATGGAGCACTAAGGCCTCAGCCTCTGATAAAATCTAATCCAGAATCTAAAATATGTCTTCAAACTGAAAAAGAACGGCGTGTGTACCTCTTGTGGTACTAACAAGCGATTTCTTTGTTCTTCTTCTCTTACCTGCATAAAAATTCATGTTTCAACCAAACTGCAGCGCTCTTTATGACCACTTTCTCATCTGATGAAGCGTTTGAATTGAAACTCTCACCTACGCAAACTTTCCAGAGTTTTCTTCACAGGGTGTCCACGGCTGCTGCTGCTTCAAAGGACGCAAACCGAGCTGTTTGGAGAACATCGTTATTACAAATCCTGAACGTCTGAAGGAGGCTGAACCTCCACACACCAACTTCCCTCTCGGGATCATTAACTCAGATGAGAAGGTGGGAAAAAGCCAAAGTGATTTATGTTATGTAACATAAGGTGGCTTTGGACCACAGCGGGCGCGCTGCTGCAATTGTTAAGGTTTTCTTCATGAACCATTGACAAGGACTCCCTCACCCAAGACATGACTCACTGCCAGTAATGCAGCAAAACAACTGCAGCCAGTTTGTTCATCTGCAGCTACAAGACATGTGGGGTTGATGAGGGCGGCTGAGTGGGAGGGCAACAACTGCTGCTTCTAAAACCGCCAATATATCAGTTTTCCTCACAGAATCTCACCAATATAAACAACTAAAATTTGATTTAAAGACAAAGGAGAGTTAAATTATTGTGATAAATGATAATATTGTTGTTTGAGATTGTTTTCAGGTAATGTAATGGTAATAATGGTAAAATAATAATGCAATAACACATTCTTAAGCATAACTAAACTTTAATCTCTACCAAACATTGAAGACATCTTAAATATCCAAAATAAATTTAAAAAAAACCAACAGAAATAACAAATAAAATGAATAATAATGTCTGTGTAAACAAAACTATCCTTCAAAAGAACGGTTAACCGAGACCAAAATGAAGATTTTTGTCATCCAGTTTTGGTGAAAAGCAATAAATCATTAAAATGGAAATTATTTAGTTTGTTTACATTTACAATGTGATTAATTGCTTCTTATGTTTAAAGCCAAAAGGAATAAAGAAGTTTGAAGAACTGAAACTGCTTTTCATTTAGTACTTTAGGTGATAACATCGTGGTTTATCAGGACAACTTCTACATTTGTCTCTTATGGCAACAACAAACCACATCATGTTTGTGTGACGTCATGAGAAAATCAAAAGAAATCATCCAAAATATCAGGAAGGCAATTGTGGATTTCCACAAATCTGGTTCTAATTTCCAGATGCCCGAAGTTTCTCTCCAGCTATATATACAAATCCAGATTTTATATTAATTAGTTCTGTGAAAATGATCAGCATGAGCTGCAAAGCCTCTCAGAAAGGACTGTGTCCAGTTGGTTCTGCTGACTCCTTCATCTCTTTTTACCTTTATCTTAGTTATAAGAAGGACATAAATCCAAATTCAACCTGCAGGATTTGGTCCTGCTCTTCTCTAATCACCATGGAAACATTGTGGATATTGTTAGATAATTTTTGATTGTTGCAAATGTTCCCCTACACGAGTGTTCCCCAAGGTTCTGTACTCGGTCCCTGACAACTTATTTCCATCTTTTACTGTACACAACTGTGAATATATTTGAAAAATGTATTACTATAGTTGATTTTTTTGGTTTTTAAAATATGTGTTGAGGTAATGTACAAACAATAAGGTTGCCAAGTAAAGCCTGGCGGCCTGCCAGGCTTATAATGCACTGAGGGAAACCCTGAGTTGCATTTTCTTGTCCATTTGTTTCCCTTAAACGCCTGGAGTATTTCAGAAATGTTTCCATCAACCTGAACTCAAACAAATTTAGCTCTGAGGTGATGATGAGAAATCATATTTCTTGTGTTTCCAACCAACTTAACGTGAGAAAATGGCACCTCATGCGCCTACAAGAAGCTTTTTTGAGTCCTACTTCTCAGTTATTCCAATTATAAGTGGAGGTTTGTAAACCCCCCTAAAGTGACACTTGGATTCAGTGACAGGCCCATGTTCATGCTGTCCCACATAATCCCCAACTAGACCTCAGAATAGTAATTCCCCGTTCGTCTGCTCCCAATTACTCTTTTGCACAAGCTGACTCATGGATGCTGCCTAACAGCTGAAGAGCATCACAAATTAGCTCATTTAACAGAAACTTTATTATATTTTTTCAGCCTTGCTGTCAATTTGTGCATTGGAAAGAAGGTTTTTCCCACTCTTGGGCATAATTAGGGATGAACCCCAAGGAAATAAATGATCCAGAAAGCAAATTAGAGACATGCAGAGGTATAATGTTTCCCTCCTCCAGAGTGGAGTTTCATATGAACAATCTGGAGGCCATTTGAAAAAACCCGCTGTTCTCGGAAAATCTGTAATGCTAAGTTTTGTTTGATTTGAAATGGAGTGCAAAGCTTTCGGTTGACCTCAATTATAAGAGGAAACAGAGAAAAACCAACAAAATACAACAATGTAGTAGTTGTGTTTTACCAGAAGCATTCAGTGCTTTTCCACCTGACAAGCCTTCGCTGTAGCAGCTGAATACTGATGTGTGAGAAATATCCCCTGACTTCAGCACTTAGGCTCCAGTAAAAACACTGAAACAACACAACAATGTGCCTTTTTTATTCTACCTGCACATTAACTGGATCCACTTAGTTTTCTACTGTAGAAAATTGGCAATAAGATCCCTCAAAAAATCATTTTATCGAGTTATTTCCACACTTGATTTCGCTCATCTGACCAACTTATCTTCATCCTGCATAACCACCAATGATTTGTTTGATCAGAATGGGCTAAAAGTACAAATCAAATTTTTTACAAATGCAGGATTTCTCCTTTTGTTGTTTGCACTAGACTTAAACTTGAAACCGTCATCCATCTGTGGCACTTTGGAGACTTGGTAACTTCATTAGAAAATTAATTAACAACAAATTTGAAAAATAAAAACAGAAACCTGTCATAGTTCATGTCAAATCTTTCAGATTTCATAAATGTGGTTGGCGGGGGGGGGGGGGGGGGGGGGGGGGGGGGGGGGGGGGGGGGGGGGGGGGGGGGGGGGGGGGGNATAAAGTTAGTTCCCCCCCACCCTTATTCTTTGAAAATGTTTGACTTTTGAAAACAAATTACAACTTTTTCAAACTCTACAATGCAAGTGGATGGATGAGTCATTTCTAATAACCTCATTATAATTTATCAGTTTTTATTGGACTCAAGCCAATTTAAAGAAAACATTTGATTGATGGAAATGTTGCAGGATGTTTTTGGGAAAGTCCCAACACGGTTATGAAATAGTCAGTGTTGTTTTACCAACTCTGTAAACATCTCTTCCCACTACGCACGACAAATGGTCATGAGCTCAGAGGCCACAGTGGATAGAAAACACCACGAGTCACTGGGGGTTTTTGTCTTTCTGTTTCAAGAAGGTAAACAAACTGAAATAATACTTTAGAAACTGTGGAGTACATTTTGTTTGATATGCTGCATGGATATTTACTTACTACAAAGTTTTCTCCAGGAAACTTGTGAAGCTTAGCAGTAGTGGTAACATTAGTCATTCATCAAAAATGCTTAAAATTGACAAGAAATTTGAAAATATCTCTTGGTAATCATATTTTATTGGAAGATTAATACCTGAACACCAACTATAAAGGCTTAAAAAATACAAAAATTTAAAAAAATAAATAAACAATGCTAAGCCTGGCAGAGGCGGTGGCCCGCCAGGCTTATAATACACTGAAGGAAACTGTACTAAATGTATATAATGAGTCATTACTTTTATGCAATACAGACCATAACCTAATTAATCTACCATATTCATTATAATCTCAAATTAAAGTTAAATATCAAACTTAATCCCACGCAGAGGATTAAAATCCATTTGATCAACCTTCAGGGTAAAATCTTTGTGTACGTGTTCAAACCAGGCAGCTGCATCTATTAAATTTGTGTGTGACTGGATGACAACCCGGCACAAGACGTTTCTTTTTGAAATCTGGTTTCCATATAAAAAAAAGCAAATCAAAGCTGAATTCAGAGTACCTGCCTCCAGTCTTTGTCATCTTCTACATTCAGGATCTCGTGTTTATTTCCCTAAGGCCGACTCGTTAAAGGCACATCACCTCGTTTGTGTTTGTTCGCAGCAACATGTCTGCCGGAGTGGCATCTGGAGGCTCATGCAGAGATGAACACGCACAATAACGGCGACAAAGAGCCGCTGACACTCGGGACAGGCCGGCGAGAATGACAGGAGTGGTTCTGTTTTATTCAACGACTGCATTGTTATGCTTAATGTTTCTAATATGCAAGCAAGCATGTTGATGCACAGAGAAACCATGATATATTTGAGTCCTGGCATTATTTTCTTCTATCTATCACACAATAAACTGTTCCCTGCTGATAATTTACTTGGTCCCATCACATAATTTAACTCCTCTGTCCTTTTCCTGTCAGCGCAGCGCAAATGCTGCCGTTATTTAGGACGCCGTAGCTCACCGTCTTGTCTTTGCATAGATGAATATGTCATCACCGGTTCTGCAGACAATGTAAAAATGTTTCTACAGTTCTTTGTTTCTCCTCGTGTAATGAGATTAATTGATTTATTATGCAAGACGGTAAGAATAATATTGTGAAAAGTAAGAAAAATTAAACCAAAATACACAAAACTGTGCCAATAAGTTGGCATTATCTGAGGATTTCCCTTCATAAGGGCTTCAAGGAAAAAGAAATAAAATCAGAAGGCAGCCGATCCATCTCCCAGCAGGGTAAATCTCTGTTATATTCAATCTATTTCTCTTCTCACCTCAAGAATAAGCTCCCTAACCCCATAAATATATCACCACTGTATTGCACTAAGACATGGATGACTCAAATCCTTCATGAGAAGAACCTGTGGCAAGGCGCTCCATCAGCTCCACTTTCTCCCCTCATGAGGACTCCTGGATTTATGCAGAGGAGGAAACACTCAGAGAGGCGGCCGCAGCCAGGACTTATCCAAACACAGGGAGAGCAGGAGGAGGGGTGATTCAGTCTGGGAAATGGAGGCATGATTGATGTTTCCTGGAAAATTTCACAGTCCTCAACTTCCAGCGGAGCGAGGGAGAGGGAAAAAAATGCCAATTTCTAATATTAGAAAATCAAACGGGGAAGTTATCTCGAGTCACTTGGTGTACGAGTCAGTTAATCAGAAAGAAGAGCTTAAAATACAGATGAAGTGGTATAAAATAATTAGTCAGATTTAGTTGTTTATGTAAGTTTTGAAATATTGTTTTCAAAGCTCTTATTTGTTGGTTAATTTGAACCCTGATTATATTTTAATATTTTAAACACAACAAAATTGTTTTTTTTTATAACTGTACACTTCCTGCATGGAGTTTGTATGAGCAAAGACCCTGTCCAAACTTTTTGTTACATGGCCAAAGAAAAAAAAAACAAATTTAAGTGAATAATAAAAAGCTATTATAATAGAAATATTAAAATAAAAGTCAAGTAGTTTAAAATTTATAGTTTTTTTTTGTAGACACAGCACAGATTTTACATGATTTATTTATTTTTTCCACATTTGGTTTTCAAATTATTTTGGGCTTGATTGAACAAATGTATTCTGTTAAAAGCTGATTTAAGCACGGCAAAGTTGGTTTTTCAGTAAAAGTCTACCTATTTTAAAAGTTTGGTTATAAAACAACCCAAATACTTAAAGTTTCTACTGTATGTTTCTACAAATTAATCTGTGATGGACGGGCCACACAGAAGTGGGGGGGGGGGGGGGCCGGGGGGGGCCCCCCCGGGGGCGCCGGCCCGCCGGGGGGGCGGGGGGGCGGGGGGGGCGGGGGGGGGATCTCGGGGGGCGGACCCACACGGGGCCGTTTAGAGTCTTTGATGGCCTCAGGGGGCGGGCCGACCCGCT
>CAEGAF010102189.1:0-14542 GCA_903067075.1 Micropoecilia bifurca
GTGTGTGTGTGTGTGTGTGTGTGTGTGTGTGTGTGTGTGTGTGTGTGTGTGTGTGTGTGTGTGTGTGTGTCAGAGTGGCCCACAAAGGCAGTTTTGTGATTGTAATTGTTGCAGCTTTGCTCTGTCATCAGCACTCGGGGCCTGAATCAACATTGACTTTTATAGCAGCTCCGATGTACACAACTAGTGCAATCACCTAAAACCGGCCTCTGCACCGTGATGGATGACAGCTAAGGTGTTAGCAAGCATAAAGTTGTGCATTTCAAGTCAGTCGGCCAGTGCATAAATGAATGAGTGCCTTGCATCAAGTGATGAAACAAAGTCTTCTCAGTGAGGGGGAAAAAATAGAGGGTCCTACCAGGTGCCTTTATGAATAGCCACTTATAGATTTAATTTCTGTGTAGGAATAACCTAATTATGTCTCAGAAGAATTTGGGCTGTGTTGGAAAAAAAAAAGAGTAAAAAACAACAAAAGAAGCAAGTTTCCACTTTGCAGCTGCTCTGCAGAGGTGAGGGAGGAAAAGCAAGTGTTCATGCTGTTCTCCTCTGAGGGGAGAGGTGGCACAGACTAGCCAACTCTATATGAAATATTACTTTTTAACTGAGATTTTTGAACGCGGATGAGTAAAGTTGAAAATAATGAGCAACTCGGCGCCACTTTTCTGTTAAACAGGGGAACCATAAGCATGTCTGTGTTTAATAGATCGCCGTGACCCTTTCAACGTTTTTCACATTTTGCCACATTATGACTGCAACTTTGTTTTCCATTAGGATTTTATGTGCTAACCTAATTCAAAGTGCGTAGCTGCGCAGCAGAAGTAAAAGGGGTTTATGGTTGTAATGCATAAGGGTGTCAATACATTTTCAACATTTTTTAGTATTGGAATATTTTCAAGTTTTTTTTTTTTTGCCTTGTCCTGATTCTGAGAGATACTTTCCAAAGGACACATTTTTTCCATTATTATCGTAACACATCCAGGTGGAACTCCTTTAATCCCAAACTCAGAACGCAAACTCAATTTCCAGTTTTGCGCTGCATATTTGAAACATCCAAATCTAATCATGACCAGTATAAAGAAGAACCTTAAATAGACTCGCCGAGTTACTCGTCTTTTTCAATGTGAATCTTTGTCTCCCGCTTGAGAAAGGGGTGGGTATATATCTGAGCCTTTAAAAATAGACGTATTGTACTTTAGGGTGCTACACTGGAGCCTCTATTTTGGTCCAGGTGGCTTGGAACGAAGAGCCTGGGACTTTGTAAAGGCAGATGACACTGAATTTTAAGCTGAGAAAGCGGGGCTTTGTACCATAAAGAGACACTCTGTCCAAGAAGGAGTGCACACACACACACACACACACACACACACACACACATTCTCCATCCCCCAAGAGTATAGCCATACACAGTTTGTGTGATAAGAGACCTTGTGATTGCATGTGCGTTGGACGTTTGTCTGTCCATGATTCTGTGCAAAGCAGTTTATTGGCTTTGTGCAAGTTAAAGTCGGCATTGTTCACGTTTTGTCTCTTTTGACAAAAAAAAAGAAAGAAGAGAGCACATGTTTGTTTCTTAGGGTTCCTCTGTGCCTTCTTGATGCTTTCATTTCTTCACGAGTGTGTGCGTGTGTGTGTGTGCTCTGCTGCAGCTGTGTGTGTGTGTTAAGCTATAAACACGTCCGCTCATGATTCACTCCCTCACGACCCCGCCGAGACAAAGCTCTCTTTTCCCATGACTTTGCAACCTTTTCCCAAACAAGCGTCTCTCCATTGAACGCGCTCAACAATAGTTTCTCACAAGCAGGGGCAGCTGTAGGCAGCCTCGTTAAGAGAGGGACACAATCAACAGGGGCTCATCACAGGAGCTCCGAAATCGCACATTTTCACATGAATATCACAGAAACGCGCGCAGAGGACAAAAAAACGGGGCAAAAACGTAAAATATCGGGCACCGCTTGCTGGCGTTCACGTAGTCGGGGTAGAGTCGATGATCAAACACGCACTCATCATCAAAGACTTGGTCGAGAAATGCACTGCTTAATCATTCATGAAGAGATTGTCCGCACAATCCCACAATACAATGGTCTGCCAGAGCGAGGGCACCAGGTTCAGTGTGTTGGTGTGTGTGTGTGTGTGTGTGCGTGCATGTGTTTTGTGCCAGCACGATAAGCCCCTTGTGATTGCGTTTCCCCCTAACGAGGCTGCCCCTCCGTTCGCGCGCCTCCGTCCGTGTGCGTCCCGTCCTTGGCTTTGTTGGGCTCAAAGCCCCCAAAGGCCCTCGAAGAATGCTTCCAACCGTCCACTCGGAAGAGGTGATGAAACGAAACGAGTTAAAACGCTCATGAAAAAGAGAAGAGAGCGACACACATCCTTCATGTATGGAGGACAAATTATTTATTGTCCTTGTGTTGGGTTTTCTATTTTGTCTCGTTGTGAAACCCCAAAAGGAGTTTGCAGTATCATTGCCTATTTAGGCCAAAGGCGCTTTCGGAATTAGCATGCAGAGGAAGTCGTGATAGCCCACGCTACCAATGTACAGCATCAACATTCGACAGTCAATCTAACTGATTATACGATGCCTTTTAAATCTAGTAGTTACTTTTTTTTAGCTTTTGAGAGGTATGAGCCACAACCTTAAATGTGTTTTATTGGGTTTTTGTGGTGAAAGAATTCTGCTTTGGCATTGATTTTCTGTAGCATGATAGCAGAGAGGAAAGCTGGTTAAAGGATTGGTTCTTGTCGGAGTTGCACGATGACAATAGCGTCATTATTTCCTTTATGTCGTCTTACATGGGTAAAACAGCCCCAACGACTCAACTTCCAGAAAACGGTTCTTAAACCAGAGCAGGATGGATAGTTTTGAAAAGCAATTGTCTGAGACGATGAAGAAGTACGAAAACTGAACTCCTCAAGTCCAGTGCAGTGGACGAACACCCTAAAGGCACATTCTGTTCTTTTCTCTCTGATAACACGAGAAATAAAATGAGATGTTGCATCTCTTCAATCATTATTTCCTCCAAACTTATGAACTTGTAAAATTAATTTGTTTCACAGGAACTAGTGAAGGGTTAGAGGCTGCAGAAGATTCCTACAATACAGCCAGAGCTGCAGTCAAGATATAGTTGTGTGTTCACTTTTAAGCCGACTAGACCTCTAAGCCTGACCTAAAATCTAAATCATAGCATAAGAGGCGAGTCCTCTAAAAAACATGTTACCTGTTAGTTTATCCTCTGCAGATGAAAGAAAACTGACCTTCACTTTCTACATTCAATCCTGAGGTGCAGCTCCTGTGCTAATATAAGAAATCCCAACACAAGCGTGTGAATTATGTAGAAACAAAAAAATAAAATGAAACACGCTCCCTCACACATTACCTCCTGCTGGGGGCCATCTTGTTAAGCTGGAAGAGGTGAGCACGCATTTCCTTCGAGCTGCCTTTACTTTCCGTCTCGTTCTAATTAAAACGACTTGTCCACGAGGCCCCAACCCGGAGCTGCTCAGGACGGGGAAGCGCGACGGGGGATGAAAGGAGCTCACCTGCCGAGCGGCTCGGGGCTTTACCTTGGGAGCGAGAACCGCAGCGCGCAGACATTGTGTCCTGAAACACGAGGGACGAGCGAAGGAGAACGCGGCGGCCCTAATGAGTCAGAAGCTAGTCAACCAAAACACACCGGCACAGAGGAGCGTAGTCCGCGCGCCGCCTTTCATCTCATCAAGATTCACCGTCGCTGTTGGCTCCATATCAATGAGTGAGACGAGATTCAGAACAAAGCGAAAACCACTTGACGCTTTGACTGGTTTAAGAAGGGTCAGAACCGCAGAGGACAGTTGCTAACAAGCTTGTTATCAACCTTGGTGGCAACTCTTCAGATCATGTCGGAAGGAGGGAGGGGGAAAAAGGAGCGCGCGCCCGCAAAAACACAGCGAGTACCTTTGTATCACTTGCATAGCTGCACCTAGCGCCCAATTGGCTGTGTAATTGTTTAATCACAACCATTACACAGCAGCCCGAGTAATTTGTGCTTTCCGTTCACACTGTATGACTGTGTCCGTGCGCGGACACACACACACACGTCCCACTGAGACTCTGCCACCCTTCCAAAGCCTGAAAAACACACACGTACACACTCCGGTCTGCGGAACCTTTGCCACGCGAGCGTCATTTCCTCCTGAACGGAGCCCCAGCGCTACCAGGGGACCGGCCTAATAGCGCCGTCCATAGAAAGTTAATGGACTAATATTAAACAGCGGCCATATCTTCGCATCTCTTCCTCTCTCTGCCCAAATTAATTATTGGTTCTATTGCTCGTGCGTCACCTCTTCCGCAATAGGTCAACCAGGTCTTGCATTAATTGCCGTAGCATATGGTCGCCAACAGATTTTAGCTGTGGGACTCGCACTTTAGCGGGGGCTATTTTTTCGCGCGCTCAGATGCAGCCATATTGTGCGGCGCTGGCAGCTATTGTTCGGCGCATTAACTTCATAGAGCTAATTACTCCCCAATAATAACTTTACCTTGGAGTTTTTTTAGCGCACCGCGTGCCAACCAACCTGTTTCGCACCCCATATGTTAATTAGCGGCCACATCTTCATTATGCCGCAGCGGCGCTTTAAGTTCAAGCTGTGCCGCCTGGCGCGTGGTGAACGCAGCCTCAGCTCGCTGCCAATTATCCAACTCCTGCTCCCCTCTCCGAGTCTTCCTCACGCTCCTTCTGCCTATCTTGTTCATTCTGTTGTTTCTATCTGCTTTTTTTCTTCTTTTTTTTTTTTTACTAAGAAAAAAAAATCCTGAGAATTTGTCTTGCCAGGGTGAATTCTCTCTTCCCGTCCTCTTTGACCCTGTGAAAGTTCTCAAGATAAAGTCTCACACTTGTTCCTTGTGTATATTTGTGATTTTTTTTCTCCTCCCCACTTCCCTCTTTTAACTCTGAGTGGCTTTCCTTTGTTATCTTTTGGAGCTATCACTGATTAGAGGAATTTTGCAGATGAGTCGCAGTCTTGTTTGCTTCAGGTTTCTCTCTCGGACGTGAAAGAGCGTGTGGAGCTTCTTATTCTCCACGTCAGCAGACTACAGAAGCAGCAGTGTGATCTTTTGTCAGTGTGTGCTGTAGGTTTTCATGTTCGCTCTGGGCCTGATGAGAAAGAAAAGCTGAGGAGTGCATTATTCCCCAAAGTGCCCACTGTTTCAGATCTTTCTTCCTTTATGTAAAAAAAATCTGGAGATTGTCTCATAGATCAGGCCTCTCTTTGTTCCTTTCAACGTTATTTTTCTTTTCTTTCAGTCAATTCATCTTTGTCTCTGATTCCTGTTCTCTAGTTTACAGAGAACCTCTTCTTTTTTTTCACCCTCACTTTAAAAGTTTATGATGATCACAAAACTCAGATGCAAAAACTTTCAGCTCATTTTAAGGTATTACTTGACTATGGGCTGATTATAAGGAGAATGTATTTTCTTTTTGGATGTATGGAAATGGAAACAGAAACTTGGACATCAGGGCAAATGGAACTGAAGACATTGTAAATATCCATCTACCTCTGGGACGTTTTCATCTTTTATCACATTATGAACACAAATGTCAACATACTTTATGTGATATTCAACTGCAAACCTACCAAGACATGGTTGTCTCTTTAAACTGGCATTCTGGACAAGGAGGCCATTAGTTTGAGAAGCAGTAAAAGTGCTTATGCTAACGGTATGTTGGGAAACTGTCAGACGCGGAGCCAATCAGAGAGGATGATTTTTCTACACAAGAAGCTGATCAGAGTTGATATCTTTTTCCTCAACTTCACAGTGATTAAATATTTGAGAGAAAATAAGAAAATATAAGTTGGAGACCTGAAATACATAATCACAATGCTACTTGAAATGCTATTGGCTGGCGTTTCCAAAGCAGCCAATCCAGAAGCAACATTTATTTTCCTTGGCGCTGATTAGCTGTACTCCCCAGAGCGGAGAAAAGGAAGGCTGAAGAGTGAGATGATGTCATTTTTATTCTAAACATATAGTAAAGAGAAAAATAAATCTAAGAAAAGGCTAAGAAAATAAAAATAGGAATCAAAACTAAACGCAAACTAAAACTTTCATATTCAGTCAAAAAGGAGTATGAAGAAGCCAATGCTTATTTAACCTGACCTCCAGCCGACTCATCCAGTGTGTACATAGCGTTAGCTTTGCAGTGTAGCTAAGCAGAAACTCTTGTATATTGGTGTGTATTTGAGGTTTTTCCATGACCTGCGTTTTCTGCTGTCCATGCCAGCGCAGCCCCTTTCATAGTCAACATGTATCTGTCCCTGTAAGCTTGGTGGTGCTGCACATCAGCTCCACAACTGTTGCAGAAATATCTGCAACATATGGAGCCGAGTGTTTCACTAGAAACCTTCCCCGGTGTTGAAGGCTTTGCTGCTTTTGTGTCTTTCTTGTCCTTTTGTTGATTTTTTTCTCCCCCTACAGCCTGTTTATATATATATATATATATATTATGGAGACTTGAATATGTTATGCAACAGTTCTGTAGGCTGATTAATGTCTGCCCATTGTGTGCAGGCTTTTTGTTACGAGATCAAAAGAGAAGAAAAGATAAGAGAGGAGAGAAGCCTTGGATGCTTTGAAGGGTTTTCTATGATAATTTCAATTGCGGAGAGAAAGAAGCGAAGCCTCGTGCGCGCGGCTCTGACATCACACACTCCAAACGCACGTCTCAAACTTATCGTCCTGCTTTTTCCCTCTCCTCCCTTTGGTACGATACAGTTTAGCTAGCCAGCCTCGCTACTCCAGCATATGTCCAATTAGGCCTGAAAGGCAAAGCAGAACAGTTCTGTCTGTGATTCGTCCCCGCGGGGGTCCAGTCCGCTGCCGCGCAGGCGGCGCGGCGGTTTATGGTTAACCAAAAAAAAAAAACGGTGGAGTAATTATTGTTTTTGGTGTAAGAGAAGAAGAAGAAGAAGAAGAAGAAGAAGAAGAAGAAGAAGGCGGGGGTAGGGAAGTTGCTTGAAGAGAGCGCCGTTTCCCCTGCGCTGTGATAGTTTGATTACAGAGCTGCCGGCGGTGGCATGCCAACACGTAGGAGCAGCAGGAGGATGGCAGGATGGTGGCTGGGAGTGGGGGGGGGGGGGGGGGTTTACTTACCGAACAATGTAAAAGCGCTGTTAGCACTGAGTGACACCGTCTCCAACACTAACCACTTCAAGTGCTGAGATATTACCTGATTGTGCCGTGGCTCCACCAGCACCACCTTCCTTATGATTGCGCTGCCGTTTCCGTCGTTCCAGATCAATTTTCCACATCAGACAGCTTTTACCTGCCCATTATCCTATTCAGACATTACCTCTCTGGCCTCCTGGCAAAATAAAAGCGACAGAACAGAGGAAGGGAGGGAGATGAGCTGCGAGGAGGGAAGAGCGTTTACAAGCCAGAAACATGCAGGTCAGAGGCTTTAAGGGTTGGATTTGACGGAGGGTATTTTACCAGTTTGTCACTTTAATCTCCACAAACCTGTCCTGGTTAGTCCCAGGTGCTGCTCTACGCTTAAATAAAGAGGAAAAAAAAGTATAGACGCAATGTGTAGGATAAGTGGTGAAACTGAAGGACCTGCTTCTACTTCTCATTTATTTCAGTACAGTGTAGGCGAGTGCTGTATTGTTGCCATCCCGGAAGATTCAACAGCGAAACCGGTGGCCTCGCTCCGACTTCGGCGTCACACCGGCTCTCATGAGGAGAAGATCCGTTTCATATCCACCTTCCTCCTCTCTCTTCCCCACTTTCCCCCTCATCCTTAGCTGTCACTCAGTCCATCACATGCGAGTCTTTGTGTGTTGTTTTTGGCAGAACGCTGTTTAGTGCAACCATCTGTCTCCTCCTTCTCTCTCTCTCTCCTGCCGTCTCTGCCAAAGTCACCCAACGGAGGAGACTTTTTTTCTTTCTCTCTTTCTTTCTTTTCCTGCATCTCCTTTTCAAATCCTGGAAACCTTATGAAGTCGTATGGCTCTCTGCCGACGGGCGAACGCAGAGGGCTGGGTTAGCAGGCGTTTCGGTTCAGTGTGGAGAGAAGAGAGACAACATTATCTTCCAAATAAAAGTAAAAGCCCAGCTGTTGTTACAGTTTAGTGAACTGTCCTTGTGGCTCAAAGTGATGGGACGGCAGGTCTTTTTCTGCAGTTTCTAATGTATTTGTGAGGTAAAACAAAAGAAATCTGCTAGCCTGACACCGTCATAGACATAAAACAAATAAACATTTCAAATATCTTTCTATGGAATACAATTAAACATAAAAAAGACCAGATTTTTAACATTTTTGTTCACGCTAATGTTTCTGTTTTTCTTTCCATCTCTTTATTCTTTTATCTTCCATCCTTTCTCACCACTTTTACCCACCAACCTCTTCTCCCTCCTTCATCAGCAGGTCCAGGGCCAGCTCCCTCCACTGATGATTCCCGTGTTTCCCCCTGACCAGCGGACCCTGGCGGCCGCCGCAGCCCAGCAGGGCTTCCTGATGCCCCCTGGCTTCAACTACAAGCCTGGCTGCAGTGAGTGGCATCAACACTCACACACCTACAGTTTTCTCGCACTCGTACGTTTGAACAGGGTAGAATGATTATTTTTGGACTAAGAACTCAAGTAGATTAAAAAAAAAAAAAGAAAACAAGAATACATTGCAGAAATCTGGATGTTTAATCGGTCTTATCAAAAATAGTACCACTTCTTACTATAGTTCATGAACTTTATATAGGATCAGCATCATTAAGGAACACAAACTTTAAATTGAATTGGAAGACCAACTTTCTTATCTATGGTAAAGTGTCAGGCCACTGTAGATTTAGAGGGAGCCGATTCAAGTTGTCAGATGATTCAAGTATTAAGCTATTTGGCCAAAATGAGAAAAACTGTATTTGTAGAGTTAAGTTAAGGCTTTAAACCAAAGAATATTGTAGCTTCCTTGTGGTGTGAGTCAGTTTTACTACTTTTGATACTCGTGTTGCACCAAGGGAATAGATAATGGAGGAGAACCTCGAAATACTCCCATTTTACCTAAAACAATCAAATGATTGGTGGTTAAAACTTTGACTAAATTGGGTGTTTTAACAGGACACTAGTCACAAATGCACATGGAAAGTGTCTGGTTCCTAGAATGACCTCAACCCTGTTGGATGCTTCTTAACTTTCCTTAAAGCCTCGTGCCAAGAAGTTACCCAATTTAGGCAAACCATATCATATCTGACTGAAAAAGAATCACTGAAATTGTTTTCTGTACAATTATGCCACCCTAGAAAAAGAAGGTCTTGAGTTAATATGCTATCCAGACTGCATGTGGAGAGGCGACGCTCAGAGAAAATAACTTTCCTGTTTCAGTTGTTGTCCACTAAGGAAGGTAGAAGCTGAGCGTTCTCCCACATGACGAGTCTGGTTGCTTCCCAAAAGGCGAGTTCGCCCTTACAACAACATCTCCCTCCTAATAGAAAAACCAGTCCAAATACAGCCTTCCTGTTTACACTCAGTATCTCTCCCGCTTTCACTCAGTCCTTTTGGCTCTTTCCTTTTGTCTTGTCTATTTTTTGACATATAAAAGCAACAAAATGAAGGCGTTCTGCAGGACTTTTTATTTTTTTCCCTTCTCTTGGCCATTACACTCCGGCTGTGTGGCAATGTGTTGTTTACCATGATAGCGAGAGAGAGAGACACGGAGACAGAGAGAAAGAGACTGTTGCTTGCCAGGGGATGCTGGGAATAAATGCACAGTGGGGGGGCTAGCAGAAGGGGGGTAGGGGGGGGTGGTAATGTGACCTGCCCCAGGTTCTCCTCACATTAACACAGGACGCAGCCAAAACATGTTTCCAACACAGCCCACATTTACTAGCGCACACGCAGACACGCGGATGGAGAAGACCGAAATTCATCGAAAGAAACTTCAACAATGGCGCACGAGAACACAGACTGGTGAAGCACCGGAACACCCGCCCCAAACCCCGCCCCACTTAGAGTTTCACAGCTTCCTAAACAAGTCCACTCCATTTTAATTAGTGCCATCTTCACCCACACCCACGGCCCACGTAAATACCCTAACAAGTAGTGGGCCTGTCTTTTCGCTGCCTCAGCCAACTCCAACCGGACTGGCACACTGTCGCAGGCCAAGCCGCCCCTGAGAAAACTCTCTGGCAACTTTGGAAGTTGTTGTGAAGCGACGTGGTTTGGTGCGGCAAGCTCTAAATAGGACATGTGTAGCATTGTGCTCTGACATATTCTCATGGCGCCGCTGAAGATATGAATAGATATTATGCGTGCAGTATAGACTTCTAAGCTCTGATCGGCTGTCCTTGTTTGGACAGCAACCAAACACGACTTTCTTTGACTAAAACTGAAAAGGGACGTGCAGAATTCATAGTCACACTTTCAAATGGATTTCATTTAAATGTCTTGACATTTTAGTCATTAAATTAACCATAAACTGATGATTACTTTATACAATGAAACAGTGAAATTCTTTTTCGCCCTGCAAACAAGGTAGAATTGATTTTATAATCTGAATTTGTCACACAAAGTGAGATTAATACAACACTGCAGATCAGGGCAAACAATTAAACAGCCGTAGTGATGGTGATAATGAGCTGCAGATATTAATACAAATGAAAAATGATTGAGTCCGTTTTTGCAGTTTATGTCCATGTCTTCATACGCAATGAGGACTAAAGTAACAAAGTTTGAAATAAAACTAAAAAATCTCCAAAAGTCTCTGTTGGAGATCTGCATCATAGTGGCATCTTAAAGTAACAGTGTTTCCATAACAACTGCTAGATAATGTTTTCATGAATATTTGGAAGGAAACCTTTTCTGTCCCACCATCACAAATGTAAACAGGTACAGGTCAGTAATCTCTACTAGGACTTTAACTGTATCCACGATCTTTGCTTTAGATAAAATTAAGGTAATTCTCTGAAAACATTTAAAATTAAAAAGTGGAAAATATTCTCAAATCAAACGTTTATCAATTCTAGAAAATGTTTCCTGCACCTAAAATAATAGATCATGTTTCTGTTGAAGTGTGTTCAGAAGCTTTGTCCAAAAGTCTGGTGAGAAATTTGGGAACCACTTTCACGACTTTCCTGAAAGCCTCTCTTGACGATCAAGACATGTGCTCTTAACGATTTTTCCTACATCTTGAGCTGCGTGAAACATGACACCAGGTCGAGACGGACCGTCCCTGCTTTATTTCTCCCTCTTCGCTCCATTCGTCTTCGTCTTTCGTCTGGTTGTCGGTGAGAAATCTCAGCCTGGCTCGCCTCTGTCCCCGAGCCAAGAGCAACATGTTTGCTTTTCCCTGTCCCTCTCCCTTTTGTTACAGCGACCCCCAGGAGGAGCATAAATATCCACTGGACTCATGTTTGCTTAGGAAGCAAGTAGAAAAGACCAATCTCCTAGAATACACAGTCCTGAAATAATTCGTTAATCCCTCCTGCCCTCTCCCCACTGGAAACAAGAATGTCTCGGTTTCGCTTTTCGTTGTTTTTCGTCTCTAAAGAGATGGGAAAATATGTTGCAAGGAGAGTCTGGCTTATGCCACGCCAGGATGCACACAAACACATACAGATTTACATACACGCAGCACTGGAGCCAAGAGGCTGACCCCTGCTCTCAAGGTTCAGGCCAGAGACGCAAGTTCAAGCCCAGAGAACATTCTGGAGTTTTCTCTGCAAAGACTGAAGTTTTCCTGGATGAAATAAAGCCTGACCTCCTCCGTGTAGTGCACAGTGGTTAGCTGGTATTTTTAAACACAAATCAGAGCGGCATGTTTATACAATATGATCATAATTAAACAATATCCTTCCCACATTCTCCCCTCCTCATCCCTGACCTCTTTGTTCCCCCGTCTCTGCCTCTCAAAGTAATTACAGCCCATCTTGCACCTACTAACTAATAACACGACTCATCCTTTTTCTTCTGTGCTGTCGTCAGTTCACTCCTATTATGTCTGTTTCGTACATCTATTTTTTTCATTTATTCTTCCTGGAAGAGGGAAAATGCTTAGGTTATGAAGAAAAAAAAGAAGAAGAGGCTAACTTAGGAAAAGTGAAAGATGACAACACGAGGAAACAAGGGGACGAGCCACCTGAAGCAGAACAAACAGCCGAGGGTAGAAGATGGAGGGGGGGGGGGCAGCGATCGGTGTTCACAGCTCTTAATTACGGCGCTGGGTCCGGCTTTATCAGAATCCCCTCACCTCACTGCTCTTTGTCAGAGGGTATTAAGGAGGAGGACACACAATCGGGCTTTTCATTAGGGCCATGCCGGCAGGGCACACAAAGGACGGCTTTAACAGCTGCAGAGAGGGACTCAGGTGGTAGGAGAGGAAGAGGAGCGAGGGATGAAGGTGGGATGAGTACAATAGAATGATGCACAGAAACAGTGGGGAGCATTAAGGGAAGTAAAACCAGATTATTTGGGTTTTATCATTTATCGTGATACATTTCTTATCGTAATAAGGACAGGAATGTTTTTCAAGAGCATTATTTGTGCTTTTCTAGAGGCTGTAACTGCTGTGACATGCACTATACACTTAGGAATGATGTACTAAATAGTTCTTATTGTTACTTTTACTCTTATTACAACACTATAGACAGATATTGTGATGAAACTTAAAAGTCCACACAAGGATAAAAACAGAAACTAAGGAGCAACTGGTGTGTGAAACACACCTGAGTGATGTTTTAATGTAAGGCTGCAAAGTAAAACACATGTATATTTGTCATCCTCAGGTGACCCCTACCCTCTCCAGCTCATCCCCACAACAATGGCCGCCGCCGCCGCTGCCACGCCCGGCCTGGGGCCCCTGCAGCTACAAGTAAGTCTGCATCACCCGCTAAAATACGCCAGAGGGCAAGCATGCAACTCGAATCAAACGACTTTTACGCTCTCAGGAAAACACTTTTCAGTCCCCCAACTGCCCCCCCACCCTCCAACCCCCCCTTCTTCCTTGGTGAATGCGGTCATTGTGAATAAATTCCTAAAGCCCGGCAGCGTTCACACAACATACTGCTGCTCCGCGCACAGCCGCAAGCAGAGTGGCGGGCAGGAGGGGCCGCACAGCTGTCACTTTCAGCCAGAGTGTTGGATATCAGAGAGAGAGAGAGAGGCAGCCGGGACGGCATCTCCATGATCAGACATGAAAAATCACACGGATCTGACAAATGCAACCTTAGCCTTTGGCTTTTCCTGAGATAAAAAGGGAATGAGATTGATGTTGTCCTGCAGAGCGGCTGACCGGGGTCAGCACACGTATGGCAGAGTTATTCAGATAAACCATATTGATTAATCCAGACGTTTCCCTCTCTGGTCACAGCAAACATTTAACTTTTACTTGTCTTGAAATTGGCTTTGAATCTAGGAAGACAGAAACTTTCATGAGAGTAGTAGAGCTGTATTTAACTTAATCGGAAGACATAAGTGAAATAATGTAGCAATAATTTTCTGATGCCATTATTCTGAGATATGGTATCAGAGGAAACTTACATTTATTGCTTAGCAGCTCAGTGGAAGATCAGTGTAAATATATTCAAATAAACTCCAGTAAAAGTTAATCAAAATCACTTCTGGGGTCCCTCAAGTTTCTGTTGTTGGTCCTAAATTATTTATACTGTATAGTAATGAAATCTGAAAGGTTTAAATTTGTTTTATTTGTATATGAAACTAGTTCATGCCGCTCTGGAAAAATACATAGAAAGAAAAAAGAAAACTTTCTTCAAAATGCTGAAAAATGTTATTTTATCTGCAACTATTGTTAAAATATAGGTGAATTTATATGTCTCTACATATAAAGACACAGTTTTCTAAATATTTACAGCTATCTGCATGCTGACAGCAGCCAGTTTAGGTCTAAACAGTAAAGTCAGGGGCGCAGAGGGAAACCATGGAAAGAGTCATCTGCTATCCCACTCAGAAGCAGGATGGCTGTGTGTTTGGTCCGTTTTCAAGCAGAACATCACACACTTTCACCACAATTCTCACGGGCTCTGTGGCCCTCCTCTCTCAGAGGTTAACAGCCTGTACGGGTGTCCCATCAGCTGCCTTTCTAAAACACATTAATCTCCAGCATTGGGCTCGTCACCTCTGCCTCCTTGATGTGAATAATTATTAAATGTAACACACGTGCACACAGATGTCTGGCTGTGTGCAGCTGTTGTGACACACGCAGGTTGTCTTGTACATTAACACGTCTTTTTTGCTGACCGCAAACACACACACACACACACACACACACACACACACACACACACACACACACACACACACACACACACACACACACAGAGAATGACGGGGAAAATGCGGGTTAAGGGGTTAGACACAGTGCGCGCGTAATACATTTGCACCTGTCAGCCAAACGTGCCGCCCCATATGCTAGACACTACAGGGAGAACGCAATAGCTGTGTAACTCTATCATGGAGAACGGGCCCCGCTGTCGACACTGATTTCATTATTACTTGTGTGTGTGTGTGTGTGTGTGTGTGTGTGTGTGTGTGTGTGTGTGTGTGTGTGTGTGTGTGTGTGTGTGT
>CAEGAF010102205.1:0-10236 GCA_903067075.1 Micropoecilia bifurca
TTCTTAAACCCATTTCAGTATATAGACCAAAGTTAATTTAACAAAAAAATGGGTGTCAATCTTTTAACACTTTCAAAGTGTTACTTTAACACCTGCTGACTTGGACACATATAGACACTTTTGGGTGTTAATTCAACACTGGCATTTTTACTGTGTAGGTTTGTCAGTGGTTTTCTATAGTTATGATGTTTTTGACTCAGAATAAAAAAATCACAGTGGTAGCCAGATCAGGCTAGTAAAATTTTAAAGAGGCAAGGCCAAAGAAAAACAATTAAATAAAATTGTATTTATTTATTTTTGTATAGTAGAATAATATAAAAATGTAATTACATTTTTTAAGAAGGGGCCCCGGCCCCCATGATCCCCTCTCTTGGGGGCGCCACTGATCACATACTTTCAGAACCTGTTTAAAGAAAGTGACATGCAGGTGGAGGACCAGTTCAGATCCAGTGCCATGAAAGAAGTGTTTACATCCTTCTGGGTTTTGTTTTTTTGTTTCATCTAAATGATTCGGCTCATCAAATATTTTAATACACTGCAAAAAACACAAAATCTTATTAAGTATTTTTGGTCTGGTTTCTAGTGCAATTTTCTTAGTACACTTGAAATAAGACTAAACTAACTTATGAGTAACTTTTCAGCAAGATACAGGAGCTTGTTTTAAGTGAGTAATTTGTTAATATTAATGAAAAAGTTCTAATTCCACTAGCAGATTATGTAATTTATGATTAGACATTTTTTCCATGTTATAAGTGAAATAATCTGCCAGTGGAACTCAAACCTTATAGTCAGTATTAATGAATTGTTTACTTAAAACAAGCTCCTCTGTGTTGCTGAAAGATGACTTGTAAGTTTGTCTCGTCTTATTTCAAGTGTTAGTATTTAATAAGATTTGTCTAAGTCCGTGCTTTCTAGGAAAACAAACTAGAGTTAAGGTTAACTAACCAGGTCTGGTGTGAATGCATCCTTTAACTAGGCCACTCCAAACAACATCTTTTAAGCAATTCAGAGCAATTGTTCTGCTGTGAATCCTATGTTTTCCTGACCTTAGAGTCACAATCTGATGGCTGAACGTTCTCCAGGATTTTCCGAGCTAAAGCAGGAATCCCTTTGGATGTCTACTGGATCCATTTACCAGGAATATCCAGAATCCACTGGAGACACTGCATGTCCCTTCTGACCTGGAAACGTCTAAGAATCCCCTAAACTGAGCCATCCAACCCGATTTCAATGACAAGGACAGATGGAGAAATTTCAAGTTGGCTGCCAAAGATCACTTCAGGCAGACAGCTATAGTTTTCTCTGAATGACCGTGACTCTGCCGGGTCACATTTCAAATCTATCCAAGAGAAAAGAATCAAATAAAGACATTTAAAATAAGTAATACTTCTTTCAGGGTTAGAAGAAAGTATACAGGTTAAACTGACATTCTGACCAACAATTCCTGCTCTGAATCGATGTAAGCTCACATATTTATCCAAATTTAGTTTCAGCCCAACCTCTTAAAATATCATTTTTCTCTGAGGTTCATATTAAATGTATAAGCGCTGTGCACCTCTACTGCTGACTCTGCAAGGTGGCGTCATTAATCTTGACAGATTTTTATAATGTTTTACCTGCTATGTTTATTATCCTTGTATGTTAGTCTTAGGTTGCTCCCAGGAATAATATTTGACAAGAAATCCCTCAACACCGAGTCTGGTCTTCTCATTACTGTATGTGTCCCAACATAAACTATGGGCAGAAAATAGCGCCGTGCTGCTACTGACCATTACCTCATATCTTTAAAATATTAACTTTAATTTAGTGGTAAACTTGTGGCTTGTCTTGACTTTATTAAATAATCTCCTTAATGTGATATTGTATATCCATGCAGCTCTATAAATAAAAATCCTTAATACCAACGTCTACTTCATGATTTAATGGAAAATTTAAAAAAATACATCTACTGTGCTGTTTTGTTCCCCAGATAGTGATCTTTTCACATAAAGAAGCAAATATTTGCACTATAAGACAGAGATCCAAGTAAAGGTTAATAAAATTAGGAAGATGAATGACTATTTATGGTTAAAAATTGATATTTGACTATTTAATGCAACAGAACAGCTATCACAAATGAATAATTTTATTTTTCCAACCTTCCTGTAATCTGTCTGGACGACATGACTGAGAAATGAGAAATGTATCACGATTAAAGCATTTCATAGTCGAAAATAGATAAATATTTTAGTTTTTTGTTTTAAATATCAGAAGTACAGCCAAACTGGTGGTGTGACCTCTACTGTTTTATTCATAGCTTTCACTCCACAACGTTGTTTTTAATTCTTAACTATGAGGCATAAACATTAAACTGCTGCGAAAGTTACTCACCAGGTTGTTGCTAGGTAACCGCAGAGTGAGTGAGTTGCTAGGTAACCAAAGAGTGAGAGAGTCAGTTGATCCCACTAGCCTTTCTTAGCTAGCAGGTTGAGCAGCTAATGCTGTGCGGTTATGGGTCAGACTTCAGTAAAATTATTGAATATTCTACAAGATGTATCATCTATTGATATTGATCACGTCTGTATCGCGATATTGTTATTGATTTATTAGCCAGCCCAAATGTAATCTATAAAATTACTTTTAGCACCGAAGGAGCTGCCTCTGTTTCTGGTTGGGAACAGCTGATGGTAATCTGCTGTATTCCCTGTATGTCTGGATTAAAGATTAGAGTTGAAAGAAGCATTTTCTTTTTTCAAAGAAAACATTCAGGCCTAAGTTTTGTGATATTTGTTTGATTTTATCATTTTATCAAGCATTTTATTTTTCAACATCTCTGAACGCTGCAGAAACACAAAATCTTACCAAGTATTTTTTTTGTCTAGTTTCTACTGCAAATATCTTAATAGACTTGAAATTAAACAAAACTAACTTGCAAGTAACTTCAGCAAGATAAGTAGTTTGTTTTAAGTCAATAATTCAATAAAATTGATGAACAAGTGCTATTTCCACTGGCAGATTATTTCATTTATAAAATGGGAAATGTCTTGTTAGTGAAAGGATCTGCCAGTTTAACTGGTGTATGTTTTTTAATTACTATTAAGGGAGCTGGCTTAGATCTTTTCAAAGGCAGAGGTCAATTAAAGATGGAAAATGGAAAATAGCCTGAACCAAAATATGTTTTTTTTTAAGTTTTATTTTTCTATTTTGGCTGTTTAAATAGAGGATGTAAAGATGTTTTATATCTACTGTACAATCACTATTATTTGTTGAGAATATTATGGCTTTGGGCGAGTTTATGAGCTTAGACGCCCTGAGACATCTGTAGCCTATAATTACTGCTTAAAACAGACGGTGAAGGTAATGCAGGGCGATTTACGGTTTTATCTATTTAAACTATCATAACTCCAATACTTAATATTAGACTTATAGTAGTTATTCACATATTATTTATTAAGTAAATAATATGATGTTCTATACTTTTTAGGGGTTAAATAAATAATTGGATTAATTGTGATTAATCCAATTTATTGAAATAATCACACAATTCACATTTCATCAGTTGTCAGAGTAATCGATAGAATATTCAGTTATTACTAAAATAATCATTCATTGGAGCCCCAATCGTTTTGATTATCTTAGATTCAACGTAATTGACCCTCAGCAGATGGTTTTTGTTTTCAATCATGCTGACCTACAAAATGCTGCCATATTTTTGGGATTATCTAAATACTAATATCTTTATGTACTGACATATTCATACTGTCATTTATCTTTCTGACATGAAAACAATAAGAAACAGGATAAAATCAGTGTCATCAATCTTAGTCTGTTGTTTGGGACAGATTCTGAGCTTTGAAGATTTAAACCAGATGAGATTTTGTTCTGCTCATTTGTATAAATTTTTCATAAGATTATTTTAATGTTGGCTGTCTTAAGGGTGTTTTCACACCAGCCATGATCAGTCCGCTTTAGTTGAACTCTGGTTCGTTTGCATAAAAAGTCTGGTTTGTTTGGGGCAGCGTGAATGCTAATCAATGACTTCAAGTGTTTTTGACACAGTTCAATTGCATATGTGAACACTAAGTGGACTGGAGACCGCTCCAAAAACAGGAAGAGGACCATAGCACAAGGTATTCTGGGTAAATACAACCAAAACAAATGCACTAGCCATTCAGGAGAAATGGACACAAAGGAGAAATCCTAAAGCCACAAAAAGCCGACGCTACTCCATCTTTGTTTACATTTTGTGAAGAAGGAAGTTGCTTTCAGGTCTTCTTCAGAGGTTTTAGTGTGGTTTTCTTCATTGCAGCGCCACCACAGGCGAGGAGGGGAACAGGTTTTTTGTTTGACAGCAGTGTGAAAGTGAACTGCAGCAACTGAAAATGTGACAAATGTAGTTTTTTTTTTTTTGGTTCCCAATCAAACTGAGACTACCGGACTATCAGGAGTGAAAACATGCTAAATCAGGACTTAAAACATTTCAATCTACTGCACCTTTCAATCCAAGAATCAGTTTGATCTATTTCCCCTGATCAGCAATCAGCTATTAAATTACCATTTTAAATCTACATTTGAACATTAAAATTAAATACCCAAATGCATCCAAAACCGCTATTTTTACTGCATTGCGCAAAAGAAAACAAAAGTTTCTGGACTTTCAGTGATTTACCAAGTAAAAACAATTTATAAAAGCCCTGGCTTTCAGCTATAATGCACCCCAGAAACGATGTTGAAACCGTTACCTCTGACACTGGCAGGGGTTGAATTACCCAGCTGTGTCACCCTTGGGTGTTGCAAAAGAGCCGGCACCCGTAGCCAGGAATAATATTTCCGCACCAAACCAAAACGAGCTCAGCCTATGGCCAATCGGTGTTAATATCCGTGAAATGTATGTAGGGACTGGGCAGCGAAGGAAAACATGCGACAAACCTTTTCAACAGTGTGGTGTGGAAACAGAATAACTGTCATAAAACATCCATTCAAACCAGGAAGACAAGAAAAATGTGACAAATTCAGACGCCGCGCCAGGGTGTTTTTTAGTCCTGGTCACAAATATTTATATGAGCCAGCAAATCCTTTTTTTTTTCTTCCAGGCAGTAATGAAAACCATATGATCAGAGTTGTTTCTCTGTGGCTTTGAAACCTTAATTAAATGCATAAAGTCATGCTGTGCTACGTAATGTAAATACAAGTAATAAAAGCAGCTTAGTAACAAAGCTGTGACAATAAATTAACTGTACTGCAAAAGAATCACAATTGGTATTCCAATTGGTGATATATATCCACCAATATGAATACCAATAATTATTTGTTTTTCATTTACATGTTGCTTAAAGTGAAGTTAAGCCAAATATTCATCTTTGTAATTGGTATACTGCTTTATTTCCATACATTTTTCTCTGGCATGACCTCTGCTCTTCTGTCATCTATTAGAGTCTAAGAGAAGAGGATTAAATTTCCCACAAAAAAGCTTTTTGGATTTGATCTCAGAAATATCCTAGAAAATAACTTTTACATTTTGGAGTTTCAAAAATCTAAAATTTGCAAGGAAAAAACTCTCAGAAAATTTCCAGAAATTTTTTTCCACTTTTTGAAATTTTCTGAGTTGAAATTTCCAAATTATTTTCCACAATATTTCTGGGAATAATCTGAATATTCAGATTTTTTTTTACTAGCAAACTTTCCACTTTTGGAGCCTTGTTTTTTTCTAGAGCAAGAATCTTTCCTGCTTTTCGATCCTTCCAAGATTTTGTTACTGTATCAACTGGCTCTGTTTATGGGTGAGCAGTATAGCCCTCTGGTGGATGGAGGACAAACTACAACACTGAAAAATAGTCCAAGTTAACATTATTGGGAACTCATCTTAATCTAATAAACCATCAATTGACAATTAATCATGAGTCAATTAACAGTTGGCAATGACTCACAATAATTACAGTGGGGCATTAAATGCAAGAAAGTAATGAAAAGCAGAGATTTATTTAATTATTGATCAATTAATTAAGTATAAATGTACATTTTTTATTAAGTTTTTAGTTTATTTCTGTGCTTTTATGCATATTTTTTAATTAAACCGATAGTTTTCAGACTTTTTTTTTCTTGAATTGTATATATTGAAATGGTTTTTTTGACATTTTTCTATCAGCTGCCTTAACACAATATCATATTTAGGGGTTTCTGATTAATGAAGTTGTTAAAGTGAAAAAGAATTGTGTTTCTATGAAGATTATTTGCCAATACTGTTCATCCAGGAGGATTGAATACTGCAAGACAGTGACTTGATGAAATCCGCAGGGCTTCCTTAGACAGAGAACTTTCTAAACTAATTTAAATAATTGAATTAACGTATATTACACCAAATTTTACTATGATAAATTGTCCCAGAAGTTATAACAACAATAACATTGTTGTTTTGAGACCGTTTAACAGAAATATAGTGGTAATGATGACATAATAACACATCTTTGATGATCAATAAACTTTAAACTCTAATGAACATTTAACACTGGAACTGGAAGACATGTTAAATATCCAAAATAAATAAACAAAACAACAGAAACAACAAATAAAATAACCAGACTGAAGAGTTTTATCGTCCTGTTTGTGGTGTAAGAGAGAAAATAGAAAAAAACAATAAATCAAGCAAATGAAAATGATTAAGTTTGTTCTAATTTATCATGCGATAATTGATTTGTTGCTTATTGTGACAGGCTTTTATTGTACTGTTAGAATCAACTATAATGGCTAGGTGATTGGATTGAAATGTGTGTTTTTGTAAAGAGCCTCCAGATGACATTTGTTGTAAATTGGCTCTACATAAATAAACTGAATTGAATTGAATAAGATCTGTTACTTAAACAACAGCTGCTTCAAATATACTTGTGAATAACACAAATAAAACATGACAATATGCCAACAAAAGGAGCTGAATATAGCTTTTGCTAACTATGTAGAGGTAATATACATTTCTGATAGTTACATCTTCTAATTTTATATCTCATGAAATTATTAAATCAAATAGTATTCTTATTCTTAATAAATAAAGGTTAAAATTCCAGATCTATGGTCAAATTTAAGCAGTAATGGTGACCCCCTTGGTTTGCTTATGCCTTGGTCTGGCTTTGTGTGTTTACTCCTGATCAGTATTCCCACTACAAACAGGAGTAAATATATTAATTTGCAGATATAATGGTCAGAAAATACTCTCACCATTCCATCTGGTTTTGTTGATTTTTACTCGGTGCAGAAGAACCAAGACAAAGATAAGCCTTACAGACGGAAATCATTTTTTCGAAGATTTTCCTCACAGAAAGGATAAACTGCTCCAGGGCTTTTCGGCTCTGAACAGGCACTGCTCAGCTCTGCTTCTGCTTGTTTTTCCATGGTGTGAGCTGACGACCTCCACCTCAGGAGACGTTTCCTACAGCTGTATGGAGCATGCAGTAATGCAGAATCCCTCCTCCACCTGTTGCTGATCAAAGCATTTATTACCAGATTTGATATCTTGCACCATAACTGTAGTTATTGTATTCTTTTTTTTTTGCTTTTATTTTTGCTAAAATCCATTTAATTAACATATGTGTTACAGATAACATTATTCCAATGATGGTTACTTAAAATATAAAGTTAAAATAAAAAAATGATGGACGACACTGACCGTCCTCTTCATGAGACGGTTAAAGAAAAATAGAGTGTCTTTAGTCAGAGGCTTCTTAAAATATACTGCAACACAGACTGCTACAGGAGATCTTTCCTGCCCGTAGTCATCACCATCTACAACAACTCTTTAATTAAATGACCTACATGTTACAATAACATTTAATTTCACTTCAGGATCAATAAAGTATTTTAATTGAAAATAAATTTGAATGTTTTATGTGCATACTGTTTAAGTCATCAAATATTTAATTATTTATGTGTTTGTCGTAACTACTGATATGTACATTTAAATATTACTTAAAGGTAGAGAGCTGATGCAGTAACCAAAAACTGTAAGAGTAGCTGTATCTCAACTTATTTTTAGTCAGCCAGGAGTAAAAAGTATTTCTATATCATGTACTATTTAAATCTATACTATAATATAGAATTGAAAATATAAAGTTATGTGAAAATGTTGGTATTTTTAATGACTTTATATGAATAAGAATTCACATAATTACAAAATAACACAATTTCCTTCAATTTCAAACTTAAACTTTAACAAAAACTGTGGATTTGTGTCTCTGTGGTGAATTTTTAGTTAGAAAAAACAAGCTTGATCATTATTCAGTGAAGTTACTCATGGTGTGTTTAGTACCCAGAAATTTTAATCAAGTTAAAGCAAAAAGTAATAAAAATACTCAAGTTAAAGCAAAAAATAATAAAAATACTCCTAAAAACAAATTTTTTTCCCCCTAAAAAAGTTGCTCAACTAAATGTAATGAGTTACTACTCAGGGCTGAAATAATGTAATTATTTCCCATTTATAATTTAGATTTAGCTGAAATTATGTGTTAAAATCAACAATGTTTTTGTGTTGTGATGATATTAAGCTTTTATTTCCACTTTTCCAGCAAATTAAGTCAAATAGAAATATTACAAAAAAGTTCAACTATAAAAAGAAAATCTACATGACACATGCATTTTTCCAGATTGAATTAACTGAGGTCTACAATATAATATCATTACCTGATGCTATAATTTACTTTTTTATGTTTGAACCGTTCGGGTTGCCATGTCGCAACCCAAAGACACACTTAGCTGCTTACATTTGTCAAAGCTTTGCATTAGAAAAACAATCCACTTCATCTGAAAAGCTTTTGTTATTCTCTTTTCCTGGCATGTAGCTGAAGCGAACATACAGAAGATCTGCCAATCCAAACAAATATTTCAGATCGACACAAATCTTGGCTTGCTGCTGTTTCCTGCTCCAGCTGAGCACTTGACCAAACAATCTGAGCATCTGGAGAAATAATTGGCCAGTCACTGGTATTGATCAACAACCCAATCAGCCTCTCAAAGGCATAATCGCTATATAGGGCTTTGAAAAAAACTGTAAATTTAGTTTATTACTGTTTTTATAGCCACATGTTTAAGTTGATATGACGTAGATAATAAAATCAAATGTGATTCAACCCTGGCTGCACACACCTCTGTGGCACAGCATTGCAATCATAAACCATAATCCCTCTGCAAAAGCTCCATGCCAGTGATATCATGAGACTAATGAATAAAACAATCCTCCTCATCTGTTGGACCCTCAGTAAGCCAGATTTCCACCCCCTGCGCAGCACTTTTCATTCCAGATACATTACATAAATCAGTGAGATGCAGAGGAGTGGAAAGGAAGAGTCCCATAAGTAATAAGAAGAGGGGGGGAAAATATCAGACCAAACCATTTGGGGATGATCTCACCACAGTGTAGCCTACAGCACCCACTCTATTAATTTCACAAAACTTTGTTGCACAATCAAAACAAGATCTTGTGTAATTCATCATATGAAAGTCAAGTCAGACCTGAAAAGTCATTTTCCAAACCCCACTGTGGAAGTATTTTCTTCCATCCCGGAAGATTTCGTCTTTTTTTTCCCTCCCCTCATTAATCATAAAACAGACACTTTTCTGGACTTCATTTAGCTAAACGTTGCTTCATCTCTCACCTGGAGCCTATTTATAGAAACAGATGCATCCTGTTATAGTGTCACATAGAGACTGATTCACTTCAACGCCATAAGAGTCTCCTTCAAACATAACAGTGGATATGAAGCGTAAACATTGTGCGGGAAAGTCTCCCGCTGCATTATACCGCCGGTTGGGAGGCAGAAACAACAGGAAAACATTGAAAGGTCTCGTCTTACCGTGTCCGGTCCAGGCTTTCAGCAGAGGTCTCGTCCTCGCGCTGGCTGCACGCGGACTGTAGCTCCTACTGTCACTGCAGCGCGCTCACCTCGCGTGCTGCATCAGCTCCGAGGCGCGCGCGCACACACGCAGCGCCCCCCCCCCCCCCCCAAAACCCCAACTCAGCCCCCGCCCTCACTTGTTTCTACACAGTAAAAATGCCAGTGTTGAATTAACACCCATAAGTATGTGTCCAAATCAGCTGGTGTTAAATTCAACACTACAGAGTCACATTAGCATTACAACGGTGTTGGTGTTAAAATATATTAAAAGTAACACCAGTGTAGTGTTGATCACAAAACACAATGTGGTGTTAAAAAAGTAAATAATTGACCCACAAGGTGTCAACATCAATCAAATCCAGTGGAAAATATTCAAAAC
>CAEGAF010102210.1:0-12748 GCA_903067075.1 Micropoecilia bifurca
TTGTCTCTCTGTCTGTGTGTGTGTGTGTGTGAGTGTGTGTGTGTCTCTGTGTGTGTGTGTGTGTGTGTGAGTGTGTGTGTGTGTCTCTGTGTGTGTGTGTGTGTGTGTGAGTGTGTGTGTGTGTCTCTGTGTGTGTCTGTGTCTCTGTGTGTGTGTGTGTGTGTGTGTGTGTGTGTGTGTGTGTGTGTCGGCCTCAGGCCAATCATCGATCAGCTCTTGTTTCCAGTACAGGAAGTCCAACCGGGTCGATCAGAACCAGGCGGCTCTCAGAGCCACTCGGCCATCAGCAGGTGTGTGATGATGTCATACCGGTGACATCATCATCGGGTCGTCAGAACGTTTCACTGGAGGAGACGGACCTGGACCAGGACGGCTGGACTCATCCGGAACCGGCCCGGTTCGGGTTCCGGTCCGGTTCTGCTGATGGATCCGAGCCGTAATCCTGGCTTTCCGCTCCATTTACTGAGTCTGGATCACATGACCAGCAGCCAATCAGGCGCATCGACCTGCCAGGACTCCTGGGTCTGCAGGCGGTTCTGCTCCAGTTCATGACAGTCCTGGTCCTGGTTTTGGTCCTTGTTCAGGTTCTGGTCCTGGTCCTGGTCCTGGTTCTGGTCCTGGTCCTGGTTCTGGTCCTGGTTCTGGTCCTGGTTCTGGTCCTGGTTCTGGTCCTGGTTCTGGTTCTGGTCCTGGTCCTAGTCCTGGTCCTGGTCCTGGTTCTGGTCCTGGTTCTGGTCCTGGTTCAGGTTCTGGTTCTGGTCCTGGTTCTGGTTCTGGTCCTGGTTCTGGTCCTGGTTCTGGTCCTGGTTCTGGTCCTGGTGGTTTTTCTTTCCGTTTCCAGATCATTTCCAGGTTTAAATCTAGAAGTTGGACCTGAATCATTACAGATGTTTAAATCTAGAAGTTGGACCTGAATCATTACAGATGTTTATTCAGTCACAGATATCTGGGATCACCAGGTCATTTCTATGTTTTCCTCCAGACTCTGTTGAATAAAGACCATTTAGAAAGTGGAGATGTAGATAAACTGAGCGTTTCGTTGTCTTATATCCTGAAATCCAACATGGCGCCGTTCAGAAGCCACCTGATTGGCCGGTCGCTGCGCTGCCCCCTGTGGGTGAGCGTGTTGATAGCGACTGATCGGTTCATGGGGATGAAAACTTGAAGCCGATGCTGCAGGTACATTACCTGCCAAGTCGCTACCGTTTCCATAGCGACGCGTTTTAATATTCACTCCAACAAAATGGAAACCAGTGTCTCTGTGCGTGTGAGGGGCAGATTTATTCCTAAAGGTTTATAGTTTATGCATATAAATGTTAGCTCTGGTTATTTACATTAACCCCCTGTGAGGAATCGTGTTTCTTTGGAGAACTCCACATCAGGGTAAGAGGCTAAATCCACTGTTAGCTCTGGTTATTTACATTAACCCCCTGTGAGGAATCATGTTTCTTTGGAGAACTCCACATCAGGGTAAGAGGCTAAATCCACTGTTAGCTCTGGTTGCACAGCTCTATGTGAACCACAGGTGCTAAAAACAGCAGCACCTCTGTCACAGGCGTGTTCAACCCGAGTCGTTCGCCAGGTGCGTTCTGGTTCTTACCTGAGCTGTGAATGGTTCCAGAAGAGACTTCATCCATAGAAAGGATAACACCTGGAACACAGAGCAACACTTTAAACCTTGACCTTTGACCTTCCTGTAACAGGAAGCATTAAGACAGGACGGCTCGACACTTCCTGCCGATCACATGTGATTTCCTGTTGGAGGTTGTAGTGCGTCCCAGTCCTTCACTTCCTGCTTTAGCCCCGCCCCTCTGCCAAACCGCATCCAGACTTTGGCATAGGGAATTACCCAGAATTCATTGCTGCATGTGACATCCTAAAAGAAGCTTTTAGGAGGAAGCGTGGCTTCAATATTTAAGGATACCGTAAACTGTAGTAACATTTCTATGGGTCATTTTACGTCTTTTGAATATCTTGGAATCGAGGTAAAAGGTCACAAACGAACTTTGACACTAACTTTATACAAAAGTCCAACATATGTGGAAAATTTCTTTAGGGACCTGAATGAGCTTCTGTCTATCATATGTAATGATTACGATTGTTTAATAATTGTCGGTGTTGTCAACATTCATGTTGACAACATATATTAGAGAGTTTTGGTTTAACACAACATGTCAAACATGCAACACACACTGGACCTGGTTACCAGTAGGCTGTGAATATTTCCAATGTCTCTGTAACTGATGTCGCATCACTTCCTGTTATCTTTGACAGTTTTTATCCGTTAACCCAACTGGACAAACAGCTACCATCAGAAAACGTCTCACACAGCAGAAACATTTAATCAAATCTCTTCTTCTTCTTCACCCTTAAGCTGAAATGACGTAGATAAGTTGGTAGATGATTTTCAATCTAAACTCTCAGATATCATTGATTACTTTGCTCCCATTACAGTGAAGGTTGTGATTGGTAGGAAGAATCTCCATGGAGAAATGAAACAGTTCAATCTGCTGTAGAGCCGAACAGAGATGGAGTAAAACTCAACTTCACGTTTATTATGGCATCTACAAAGACAGACTAGTAACTATCACACAACACTAAGACATGCAGGAGACATTAATAATGTTTTAGCTTTATTTGCTACTGTGGACAGGCTAACAAACCCTCCTATGATGTCATCACCTGACCTCCAAACCCTCCTATGATGTCACCACCTGACCTCCAAACCCTCCTATGATGTCACCACCTGAACTCCAAACCCTCCTATGATGTCACCACCTGAACTCCAAACCCTCCTATGATGTCACCACCTGACCTCCAAACCCTCCTATGATGTCACCACCTGACCTCCAAACCCTCCTATGATGTCACCACCTGANCAGCTTCTTTTCAGAGAAAATTCCAAAGATCAGATCTGCACATCGTCTCCAGAGCCAGAACCAAAGCTGGACCCAAACAGAACAAGTACAGGAACAATGACCCAATTTCAACTACCTCACTATGAAACCTAGAGGACATTATAAGTCAGTGAAGCTCCAGTTCTTAATGATCTGATCCTAATAGTAACTCTTCAGGTGTTTCCTCTTTGGAAACAGCAGTTATCAAACCACAGACCTACAGGCCGACCTCTGACCTCTGGATGATACACAGCTCTACATTACAACGTCACCAGGTGACCTTTGACCCCATCCAGTCACTGAACCGATGCTGAGAACAGATCAATGTTAGGATGAGACAAAACTGAAGTTATTATTGGACCTAAAGAGTTACAGATCTAGAATTACAGATCTAGAGCTATAGATCTAGAGCTACAGATCTAGAGCTACAGATCTAGAGCTACAGATCTAGTGACAGATCTAGAGCTACAGATCTAGAGCTACAGATCTAGAGCTACAGAACTCTGTGTTCTCCAGGTGTGACCACCTGCTCTGGCTCCTCACCTGTTTCAGGTAAACTTCTTTGTGGTTAATGATGTCGACTCACCTGCTTTTTCTCCGTCCTACTGCAGTGCGTCTTCCAGACCAAAGCATCCATCATCTCCTTGCTGCTGCTGCGGTTGCTGCGGCTGCTGCGGTTGCTGCGGTTGCTGCGGTTGCTGCGGTTGCTGCGGCTTCTTCTGCTGCTGCTGGTCTTTCCCCTTGTTTCCTTTAATGACTCCCTGAACCGTTTGCTCCACAAACTCACCTGCAGAAGAAGCGACAGACGAGTTCAGCCTTGATTCCACTGGAAGATCCTGCTGGTAAATCTGATCGCAGGTTAATTAAAGGAGCCACAGGAATTTTCCTCAGCTGTGGGCGGAGCTTCATCTGGAGTGGGCGGAGCCCCGCCCTGCTGAGCTGAAGCTCCGCCCCTCCAGGTGGAGCTGCACCTGTGTTTAGAGCCGCCTGAGGGGAAAATGTTGTGAACGTTCAGGCGGTTTTTCAGGTTGGTGGTTTCAGCTCCACCTGATCCGGGTTTTAAACCGTCAGCAGCAGAGAGGATGAACACAGTGGGCCGGTTTCTATCAGACTGAGAGGTCAGAGTTCATCCTCCATCTTCTCCTCAGAGGAACATTATGACTGATTCAACTTCCTGTTGGGATTTCAGATTAAAATTCTGGTTTTCTTGTTGAGTTTGAATCATTTTATGGTGGAATTTGTGAATTTAAAGACCAAAACATGTTAATAACTAAACTATAAATAACTAACGTGAAGTGAAAACATTTGTTATTTAGGTTTTCTCTGTTTTTTTGTGATCGTTTCATGAATGTTTTCTTGATGTGTTTAACTGTTCAGGGTCTCCTGGTTTCCATCTGTTACATTTAATTAGTTCAGGTTAAAATGGGTTTGACCCGGTTCTGTCAGCTTCTCCTTCATTCAGCTCAGACACTGAGGAACAAAGGCAGTTTGGTCAGAACCAGTAAGACCCCAGATGCAGCTTTGACCTTTGACCTTCTGGTTTGATGTTTGTTATTGACAGGAAGCTTCAAGGTACAAGTAACTCAGATCTCAAACCCAGAAAGTTCTGGAACGAAACATCTGAAACAAAAGGTTTCCTAACGCAGCTCCTCTAAATACACGTTAAGTAATCATTAATTATACTTAATAAACTCCATTAGTCATTTAATTTGCAGCTTTAATATCATGTTGGTTCCTGTTGTGACACAGGAAAAACATTTCCTGATGTTTGGAGGGATAAAGAAGCAAAAGGGATGAAGAAAATGCTGCAGATTTTACTGATTTAGCTGCTTTTCTCTTTTTTTCCTCTATTTTTAAACATTTCATCCAAAAAACATCCATCAGTTTTTAACCTGAGGAAACAAAAACTTAAATAAAATAGTTTGATTTGAGACTCACCCGCTTTCTGCCCGGCAACTTTGGCCAGATTGTCGTTTCCTCCGACGGCCTTTTTAAAGAAGTCCATGTCAGCTGCAGGTGGTCAGTGGCTCTCGGTCAGGAAGTGACGTGTGGTCGGTTTGCTGCCGGTTCCGGCTCGGTTCAGCCTCTTATACCTGCTGGCTTCGCCCCGCCGGGGAATCGGGCGCGGTTCGGTTGGACCCGTCGCGCCGGTTGGGCTGCAGCTCGTCAGGCTGGTGACGCTGATCTGATCTGGAGCTAAAGCAGAAGTTCAAGCTGGAAGACTCCGCCCCCATCGTTCACCCATCGACGTCATGCTCATCTCCGTCCTCAGTGCCGGACCTCACCCGGCGCGTCCAATCAGCAATCAGGCTCTGCATAAAGGATCCACAGCCAAGCTGCCAGCCGCTTCCCAGCTGCGTTCAACCCACCACCTCCCCTTCTCCACCCACATCCTTCGGCTCTAGGATGGCACCTTTCCTGACCTCCACCACCAGTGTCGGACCCCGGGGGTCAATATCCCTAATCGGTTATCGAGATGTTCATCGAGTTCACATCAAATCTCAGCTCAAATTAACTGCCGGGGTCCGAGCGCCAAACCAATGTTCATTCTCGTCATTAAATATTTTAATTGTTCCCCTTTTGTCCGTCTGAGTCTTTCCAGATTGATCTGATCTGATCTGATCTGATCTGATCTGATCTGATCTGATCTGATCTGATCTTCACCTGCAGGCAAAAACCCGNTCAGGAAGGACCTGAGGCCCAGAACCGGCCGGTTCGGTTCGGTCCGGTCATCATCATCATCATCATCATCATCATCACCAGACAGGCGGATTCAGGATGTTTTTATTGACGCCGCCGCTCCACCCTGATGATGATGATGATGATGATGATGATGATGATGATGATGATGATGATGAGCCTCCAGGTGGCTCTGCTCCCTGATTGGCTGCAGCTCTCGCTGTGTATTTATAGTGTTTCTATCTGCCGTAACAAACAAATAAGCAGGTCAGCATAAACTCGGCGTTGCTATGGTAACGGGCCCCACAAACACGGAAACTCTTCACATGTTTTATACCAAAGTCTGATCTTTATCTCTGTCAAGGTTTAAAGGAATGTTTACGATCTTTGTGATAAAACATGAATGATTTGATCTGAAAACATGAATTTGATCAAACTTTGATGTGAGAATCCTGGAAGTTCCTGGAACTTTCCTGGGAAAACCAGAATCAAACTTCCTGACAGGAGCAGTAAATTGACTCTATGCTGTATTCATGTAACAGTGTTTAGGTTGTTCAATCCCACCTGATTTATGCATCAGTGCGATGGGGAAACAGCGCCACCTGTCGGTGTGGCTGGATACATGCTGCTGCTGCTCGGTGCCTCTGGTGAGGTGAGTTTCATCCTTTATGTTGTCCCACCTAAATAATGTGTAGCTGCCCCCTGTCTGCAGCCACAGGATATCAGCAGCTGGTCCAGGTGGAGCTTTGGCTCTGATGGAGAACATGGAGGATCCAGAGGGAGGATCAGAGATCAGAGATCAGAGATCAGAGATCAGAGATCAGAGATCAGAGATCAGAGATCAGAGATCAGAGATCAGATCGATCTGATGGTTTATTGGGGTTTAACACTTTATCTGAAGGGGTGTGAATAAGACAGACATGTCATGACATCCGTCATTAACATGAAGGAATCTTTATGAATGTCTGACTGTTGTCATGAAGAGTCACTTTAATGCAAAGTTGCTCAAAATGTTGCATTAAAAGTCCATTAAAATGTCAACTTTGCATTAAAAGTGTCATTATTTACCGAATGACACTTCATGACAACAATCAGCTAAAGACTCTTCATGTCATGTGAGTCTGATTCACACCTTCAAATAAAGTGTTTTCCAAATGTTTCGTTCTCCAGGTTTTAGTGTGAAAACTGCCCAGTGTTTTATGTCTGAGGCCCCAGGTGTGATTTTGATGAGAGAAAAACATTACAACACATTGTAGATCAAACTAGTTGATTTTACATAAAACACACCTTTAAAATTCCAGATCTGTGTTAAATTCAGGTGTTGATGGAGGAACCAAAACCTGGTCACAACAAAATCACCAAAAACCTCAATGGAAAAATAAATCAGCTGCTGGTCTGAGTTCATATCTGCAAAGATAATCATGTAAATTTGTCATTTAAACATGTTTGTATTTATTATGGCTCTGAAAAGTTTGTAACACAAATAAAGTAGGAAAAAATGCCTTGATTTTCCTTATTTTTCTGTAAATTTGGAGCGTAGAAAATATGATCTGGGAAATGAAATAATAACTGAAGGTCAAAGTTTTGTTATTTCAAATGAATTAAGAAAGAAAACAGAAACGTTTTTCAGGCTTTACAGTGTTGATGTTCTGGGCGTCGCAGCAGAAAGTCAAAGCTTCGTCACCAGATGACAGAAGATCCTCTGCTATTCACTGAAGATTTATGACCGAAACATAAACCCCTCTGGGCTAAAAGGTGAGTAACTTAATCCGTCCTGCAGAAATGATCTGAATGTTTCAGCTCTTTTGTTCAGATCCTGATTTCAACATGAACTCAGTTCAGATTTAAGCTGAAACTGCTTTAGATTTTTACTTCCTTTGTGGTTTTCTATCAAACTTTAAAACAGTCTTTACAGGAGAGTCAGAGCAGCCGGATGTCTCCTAGACAGCAGGGGGCGCTGCTGCATCTGCAGCCTGAGATCAGCTCTGTGCTAAAATGGCTGCTGCATCCTAAATGCACAAAGTGGCTTTTCAGCAGATCCTTCCTCCCAGAAGCTGTTAGGCTCTACAACCATCACTGCTCAGTGTTTATGTCCCTGCAGGTGTTTGCAGTGTCACTTATAGTAAATCGTTAGTTTTTTTTCCTGTATACATGCACAATTTTATACAAATTATCCAAATTAACTGCACATTCCTTGGGATTTTACTATGAATAATTTCTCCTTAATGATAAATTAATAATAGTACCATGAAATAGAAATAGAGTCAAAACATTTTTATGTTGTTTCTTTTCGTTTAATTGTATGCTGTTCATTATTTTATATTTTATTTCTGTCTCAATCGTCTTCGATATGTTGCCACTTTGCTGCTATTAGAATTTCCTTCTCTTCTCACCTTACTGACGTCGGACCACTTTTTCAGTTACAAGTCATCGTTGTTGTGATCAAATGTTTTTATTTTAATTGTTTTACATCCACAACATGTACATTACAGTGTAGTTACAATAAGACAGAGAGAGGAAAGGCAGTGACCCCCCCACTTTGTTCCCAAGGATCTCGAAGTGCCAAACATGGAGGTGGACAGTTGCAAAGATTAAATCATCTTCTTAGCTGCAGTGAGGCCCATAGCATCCGCTGTTGTTGAGAGGAAAGTTTGAATCGTCATGAAGTAACAAAGATGGTGATAATCTAATATTAGCTTTAAGCAAATCAGTCAACGTGGCGGAAATTTGCCTCCAGGAATCAGCAGCACTGGGACAAACCCAGTACATGTGCATGGAAGAGTTTAGACAGCGCTGTAGATCTTTCTCAATAAGGTTAAATCACAGGTGTCAAACTCCAGGCCTCTGCTATGAAACAGCTTCATTACCTCCTCCTGGTGTGGATCAGGACTCCAGAGTCCAAACGACCTGATTATTCTGTTCAGGTGCAGCAGAGGAACATCTACAAGCTGCAGGACAGCAGAGGCCTGGAGTTAAGACACCCTGGGTTAAATCAATCAATCGATCAATCGAATTTGATTTGTATAATACATTTCAGCAGCAAGGCATTTCAAAGTGCTTTACATTCAAATAAAAACAGCAGTGAATGAACAGTGAGAACGAGGTCACTGAGCTGGCAGAGCAGGTTTTAATCAGCCATTGGTTTATCATATCCAGCCTGGGATGTTTTTTCTAAATGCAGTCTGGAAGTTTTGTGAAGCTACATGAAATATAGCGGGAGAGATGACCATCAGGGGCAACAATGACGACTCGCTCCAGTTAGTTTTATAACCAGATACTGAGCCAAACAGATCAAAGATGTGTCAAAGAGGATCTGTGTCACCAATATAAAGTAAAATATCATCTGCATGTAAAGGTATGCGATGCTCGGTGCCCTTGACTGGGATGGGCAGAACTGAGGTGTGTCCATCTCAGCAGACACCCGACTGTTGACTCTCACCATCTACACCTCAAAGTCTCTTAAAGATCCCAATGTTTTTAAAAAACAAAAAAATCTTCTTTTTCCCCTCAATACTATTCAGCTGATCAATCACCTTCTCAAATTTCAATTCCCTACTAACACCTAGTTCCATTTTTAATCATCTTCTTTGGCTTGCATACTTTTCACATTTAATCAAAACCTGTTCCACTGTTTCTACATCATCACACCATAAACCAGTCAGGTGTTTCCCCATCTTAAAAAAATTCCATTTAGGAAACTACGCCTAGTTCTTATTCTATTTATAATTATCTCCTCCCTCCTGTTTATTCCTCTGATCCTTTCTACATCAACTGTATTATGTATCCTAAATAAATGTCTTCCATTTACTTCATTTTCCCACCAAGCTTCCCATATCGTCTTGCTTTCTTTCCAAATCATACTTTTGCCTTCAGATTTAGATAACTTTATTTGCATATCATCTTTTTTAATCGCCTCCTTAGCCAACCTGTCTGCTCTTTCATTCCCCATAATACCTACAGGAGTCCAGAATAATATAACATTTTTATTTTGTTCACATATCCTATGATGAACCGTCGTAATCTCATATAAAATATTTTGATGATTTTTTGTACGTCCCTTTATATTGAAGCGATGGCTGCCCCTCTTTCTTATACACCTCCTGATGATAAACGACCTGCAGGTGTGCAGGTCACCAGCCACCTCAGTCAGTCTTTCCAGAATGGATCCCAGCCGCCCCCTGGTGGAGAAAGGGGGGAAACGCAGCCAAAAAACAAGCAGCACCAGCCCAGATCCCAACACTTAGAGACTTGGGCTTTTTCCAGCTCTTGTAACGTAATAAAGACACTAAGTTTTTCTGATCAGTAAGAGCAGGAAGCTGAAGATTCCTAAAAAAAACTGCTCACATTTTCAGCATTCAACACTATTTCAGAGGAATTAAAAATAATTTTTATATATTTTCCAACTCTGTTGAAATTTGTCCTTAGTTTTTGTCAGAAATGAAAAGAATGTAAAAAAAAATTCAGGCATTATTGGGGCACCAGAACTTCTAAGGACCCCATGACCACTTCCTGTTTCTTTCTTTGCTAGGAGGCTAGTTAGCTCTGGTTATCTTAAGGCTAGTTAGCTCTGGTTAGCTAGTTGGCTCTGGTTAGCTAGTTAGCTCTGGTTAGCTTAAGATTAGTTAGCTCTGGTTAACTTAAGGCTAGTTAGCTCTGGTTAGCTTATGTTATTTAGTTTTTTCTTCTTTTTATTCCTAAGTTTTTTTGTCGCAACCATGATGTGTCAACACCATAATTGACAATTTACAAAACTTTGATGACATTTTGTGAAATAAAATCTTAATTTTGGTAAAATGTAAAGATTTCATGGACCTGATGAGCTAAAACATGGCCTCCTTAGGAATAACATCATATAAATTGAGGTAGTTTGGCTTTTTGTCAACTCCATCAGTTTTTCTGACTCTTTCAGTGAAATTGTTGTCAAATCTCAGTTAAATGTGCAATTAATTCATTTTAATGTATTTTACATTACTTCACATGTAGCAAGTTTTTCATTTTACTCTCTAGTTTGTCACCTTCAGTTTTGTGTCAACTCCATCAGATGGACTTTTTATGGTTTTTTGTTTTAAAAAATATTTATTTTGTTTCTTGAGAAACAGTTGTCTGTAAAATGAGTAAAAATATCACTAATAGGGTCATTAAAAATTATTTTTTATTTATTTTTGTCAGATGGTGATGACAACGTTCTGGGTCAGGTCGATTAAAAATGTAATTTAAAAAAAAAATGTTGCAACTGGGAGCCTGAATCTTAGCATCTTTACATTTACAAAACATTATTTGACACATTTGTTTACATAAATTTGAGAAATAACAAGAATTTTTTGGGGAGAATTCAAACCCATGTCCCTATTTTCAAGAATCACTGCAGTGTTTCCCCCAGAAAACCTGCTCAGCCTGGCGGTCGGGGCGTCGAGTCGCTCCACCATGTTTCTGTATTAAAAGATGTTAAGTAGACAGGAAAAGTAAAAATGTGTTATTGTCAGTGAACTGCTATATAAGCCCACAACTAGTCTTAAAAACAACTAATCAAAAAATACAATTAAAATATATATATCAATTATTTCCACTTTTCTTAAATTTAGAATTGTTCATTCATTTTTCTATATCAATGATATCCTTCCAGTGTTTCAATCAATGACAGCTGGGAACTATCGTCACTCTTCTCATTCTGTCAATTTGTTATAGGGTGAGGAAACGTAAAGATGAGGTGAGTGTTGGTGACATTAGTGCAGAGGAAGTGATGTCCTCTGCAGGTGTCTTTACCTCTTCGACTCACTCCGTCTGACCCTGAGAATAAAACCATCAAGGAGATTCTGGATGCAGGAAAACAGACAGGATGCACCAATCAGAAACAAGCCAGCAAGAAAATTCTGCAAGATTTCTGCAGGAAACCAGGCACTAATCAGCAACAACCACCGTCCTGCTTCTTGACCTGAAACCCTGAGTCGAGATCTACAATGGAATGGTTTAAATTAAAACATATTCATGTGTTAGACTGGCAAAGTCAAAGTCTTGACATAAACTCGGTGGAGAATCTGGGGCAAGATCTGAAAACTGCTGTCAAGCCAATTTTATTTGTATAGCACATTTCAGCTGCAAGGCAGTTCAAAGTGCTTTAGATCAAAGAACTAAAAAGTCATAAAAATAACAAACATTCACCTTAAAAAAGATAAGCAAAGAAATTAAATTCAAAATAAAATCAAAGTCAAAATCATGTACATAAAATATATTGATATATGTACCAATGATTAAGATTCAGAAACAACTATAGATTGTTATGTTTTTAGCCTTGATTTAAAGAAATTCAGCTGTGTTGCAGTTTTCTGGAAGTTTATTCAAGATTTGTGGTACATTGAAGCTAAATTTTGCTTCAAAATGCTTGGTTCTGGAATTACATTTTTTTCCCTTTTCTTAGGACATAAGTTTTTTACATTAAACATCTTAATATACATTTAGTGAAACCAAACTATTAAACTAGCAGTGAAACTCTTACTCCAATGAATTCTGCATTCCATTTCTCAAATGTGAAATTACAATCAAATTACATTCACTTTGAGCCCAGTAAGTATCTTACTGACGGACCTTATGAGTCTTTCCCCATGAAATGGTGCTTTGGAGGCTGTTTGCCTCCCTCAGCTCTGTTGCAAAACCAGTAAAGTGCTTGGTCCTTATATTACCTGAGTTGAGGGTGCAGCTGATTTGGCCAGATTTCTTTCACCTGCTGAGAAGTGCTGCAGAGTGACACTGTACAGCGACACGTGAATTAGAAATACACTGTAGTAATTAGCAGGACCTTCTGGCAAACAACCAATCAGAATAAGAGGTTGTGAGAATATTCATGAGGTCCTGCTATTACACAAACCTGCCATAGGGGGCACTGTGGCGATACACAGATTGTCCACAAAATCAGGTTTATGTGTATTAAACGGACATCTTGTTATTTTACATTTTTGGGGTTATTAGACCAATAGAAACCTTTCTACGCTTTTAGATTTTTGTCAAAATTAGCAGGACATCGCTCCTGTCCCGTTAATTCAAAATGTCCTGCTAGTGTTGTGTGTAATCTGACGAAATGTCCTGATGAATAACATTTACCAACACACACACACACACACACACACACACACACACACACACACACACACACACACACACACACACACACACACACA
>CAEGAF010102216.1:0-21590 GCA_903067075.1 Micropoecilia bifurca
CACACACACACACACACACACACACACACACACACACACACACACACACACACACACACACACACACACACACACCGCATACCTGTCCCACATGCAGCCACACTCTGATACTCATGGCACACACCTTTTTTTTTTTTTTTATCACCCTGGACTATTAATGTTATTGGAGATGTGGATTAACCATCAGGTACACATATGCTTTACAAAGCCCTATTACTTTGAGTTGTTTTGCTCTCACACGCATGCGTGTGTTTACGCACTTTCTCTCTGTCTCACACACACACACACACACACACACACACACACACACACACACACACACACACACACACACACACACACACACACCCATGCTTGTGTAAAGAGAAGGCGACCTGGGAGTACGGTCAGGATTCAGAGAGCAGAAACAAGCCTTTAACAGATTATCCAGTGTGACGTGCTTTCTTTTTTCATCACACGAGAACCAAAGATGGTCTCACTGTTTCCCATCAGCATGAGCAGAGATAACAGAGCGGTAACGTTTGCATCTCGTTTTCCTCAGCAGCAATCAATTCTTAAGAAAAACCTTCATATTGTCTTCTGCCTCTGCCGCTGAGCGGTGGATTAGACCCAGTTTTACGTTACATTACCACCCTCTACTGTTCGTCTGGCCTAGATGTTTTTGGGGAGACCCTTCATGTCAAGAGTCGTGTGCTGACTTGTAGGGGAGGAGCTGAACTGTCATTTCCCAGGCCGGAGACAGGCCTGGGAAATGACAGTTCAGATGCAATTACGCTACATGCGAGCACATAATCAGGAGAGAATGGGTCAAAGTTCAAGTCGCATGACACTGAGGAGTTTCAACACTCATGGCAACACAGATTGTTTTCAGCACAGAACAATATGGAGGATATTTGTGAGCAACAGATATTTTACAGCGCCACAGTTTGTTTTTATTTATGTTTTTTTTAACTATTATTACATGTAATTGAAGTTTCAAAGAGTCATCCAAACTGATAAAATACATTTATAGTTACATTCATACCATTTTTAAAATTTTATTCTCTCATGTAAAGTGACTAAAAGAGGTGGCTTGTGATTGAGGTATTAAACGATGGTATAATAGTAATACACAATGAAAATACATTGGAGTGTTTGCCCTTACTATTTATATATATATTAGTGAAAATTAATACAAGATATTAATGCTTTTTAAATAATCTGTAAAGCTGTTGTGTGTAACTTTTATAATAAATGTTTTTTTGTTTAACATATTTCTTTAAACTATCATTATGTTATGACAGATAATCTGTGAAAAAAATCAAGCTGTGTTCCAACTGCCATCTGTGGAAATGCATCGCTCCTGCTCAGAAACGACCAACGAGAGCCAGGAGGAGGATTTCAGTGCTGTCAATCAACCTCATGTATGAACTGCTCAGTGTACTAATGGTAGAGGAACAACTTACTGTAACTGTAACAACTGTTTATCTGTGTGATCAGATAAACATGACACATGTTTATTTGATGGCAGACTTCATTGTAAGGGGGATGAAGTGAGCAGCTCATAAACAAACATGATTGATAGCGCTAAGACCCTCCTCCTTGCTCTGATTGGTTGTTTCTGACTGGAGGAGGCAGAGAATCTTCTTTTTTTTCCAGTTTTATTTGTCTTATATTGTTGCTTTCACATTGTGAGATATGTAGAGAAATATGTAAAAAACGCATTTTTCCTAAAAGTCAAATTAAAGGTAACTACATCCTTTAAGAGCATTGAACTGTTTTCTGTTTGTTCAGATCTTATCCAGCTTTCTTCTGTTATATATAACTATAGTAGATGAGTCAAATAAAAAAAGCAGCACATTTTTTTGGTTTCAGTGTGTACATTTTGTTTTGCTTAATGCCTCACTGCAGCTGCTACAAAAAATACAGCTGCTGTCATATGAAGTGTTTCCAAGCGCCAGTATTTCCAGATCCTAAAAACACCTTTGTAAGCTATTAGTAACTCAGTTCAGATCCGTTAAACCGTATTGTCCCTGAAAGGCAGTTTGCTGGCCACTCAGCAGGTACAAAAAGTAACAACAGCCTCGTCAACAACAATCTTTCAGCTCAGAAAAGGAGGCTGAGTGAAGTCCTCGCCATGCTGCACTTTATCAGTCTGACAACAGTGGCAATGAAAGATTTCCTCAGTCTGTCGGTTTTACGGAGTTTAATCCTGTATCTCTGTCTTGATGGCAAAAGTTGAAACTCAGCCCATAGTGGGTGGCAGAGATTGGCTGTAATAATCTCAGCTTCCTTTAACAATCTATTATTATAGAGGTCAAGAGGGATGCAAGAGGTTTACTGCATTCTTTAACTCTGCAAGCAGATGAGAGGTCAGGTGGAATAGCGAATAGCTTATATATCTGTTCTGTTATTGGTCAGCAGATTGTAACATCAGACACAGATAACATGAGTAGACACAAAAGGATAATAAGTTTCATTTGTTTTATTTACTTACAAATGTAGCTTGCCCTATTTGAAACACTAATCCTATTCTAAACATGAGAAATGGTTATGCCAAGATTTTTAGTAACATCTGACATTAAAGGCTTTCAGTAAATTAAAATGAATCCGTGGAGAAATGTAAGGTCTTATTACTTTGCAGGATGATTTTGAAGGGTTTTTGAGTGCAAATGTAACAGGTAATGGCCTAGTCAAAGTCTAATGCCAAGTTGTAAAGTTGTGTTTTTTTGTTTTGTCTTTAAATAATTCAGAGGTGGGCTTGCCCTGTTTTGGATCTTTGCTCTGCTACATAAACCAAGTGTGTTTGATCTAAAGACTGATGGTTAGACTTTCTTCTTTAGGAATTTTAGGTAGAAAGTTAATTTCTTGCTGCAATCTGGTGTGGTAAGTCATCCAGGTCTTGAAGAAGCAGAGCAGAGCAGACCCAGACCATCACCATACCTCCACCATGTTTGACTGTAGGCATAATGTTCTGTTGCTGAAATGGTAGATGTAATAAAAACAGAAACCTTAAGAAAAAGGTTCCAGTTTTGACTCATCACACTATATTATTAGAATATTGTTGTGTGCATGCATGTGTTCAGCATTAGCGGGAAAAATTGCTTTTGGTTGGTCTTTTGCCAAAGACAAAGAGAAACCTTGCAATAGCTAACGTTGAACGCCACTCCATTTTTAGTTACATTTGGTGAAGAAGGAAGTTGTGCTCACTCTTCTTCTGAGGTTTTCATGTGTTTTCATTCAGCGGTTCATGATGCAGCGCCACCACAGGTGAGCGGGCTAAATGGTCACTCAAAGGGTTTGGTGCGTTTGAACCACAGCAGCTGAAAATAAAACACCTTTGGTCTCCAATAAAAAAACAAATCTCTCAGGTATGGAAACACCCTTAGCCTACTTCATGTTGTCAGACAGATTCCACTTGAGTTTGTTTCCCAAAATCTACCGGATTGGGCTTGACGGTAAAAATCATCCCAAAAACGTAGCTTTAATCAAAGTTGACTCATTATAGGGCCTCGTTAGTTTGGATCGCAAACAAATGAAAACTCAGTTTAGTATTTACTGTTCTGATTATCTGAATAGCTCAAGTGACCAGAAGTAAGTAAAGTAATCTTTAGCAGCACCGCATAACTTCCGAAATGATACTCAGAACCTTTGTTTGTGAGTTTGGAGACATCGATATTGCGCAATTCCTGGAATCCTGGAATTGTAAATGGACACCATTACATTTGGAGACAAAAAGGCTGCATAGAAGCAATCATTTGCTGTGTATTTACAGCAAATAACCCAAATGTAGATGAGCTTTGCTCTTGGTGAACCACAGAACTGCTAGACTGATGCCACAATGTGAAGTTTTCCATGTCTTGTGACAAAACTCCTTTCTGAGGACAAATGAGAAGATGAAATTTAAAATGTCATTTTGGTTCATGTCTTGACACTATTTACCACTTCAGTACTGTGTGTGAGTGTGTGTGTGTGTGTGTGTGTGTGTATGCTGTCACACCACACTTTAAAGAGTTTTTTTTTAATGGGGAAGAGGAATATTTGGACATTTTATCAATAGGCATTATTAAATCCTGCTTGCTTGAGCTAATCTTGGCGGACCGGAGCGAGGGCACCGGGAGAGTTAGTGAAAGAGTGAATAGGGGAGAAGGAGAGAGCAGGGATGTCTGCCCCATGAGGTGATGAGAGACCGTCTGTAAGCCGCTTATTATATCGACTACCACCTTTTCTTTCTCCTCCACCAGCCTCTCCCTCGTTCTCTCCCCCTTTACCTCGCTCATTTTCCTCTGTCTCCTTTGCTCGCCTTTTTGCTTTCTCCAACTTATTCTATATCCTCTCAGTCTTTCTCCTTTTTCAAAAACTTAACTGTGCAAACACACGCGCACACAGGCACACGCAGAGAATTGCGGGCGCACACACTTTTACGCGGCAGGCAGGGCCAAGGCGAACCTTCTTGTTCAAAGCCAGAAGCTGAAGTTTTATTCAAATGAATGTTTACTTCTTTCGCTGCCAAGATGTGCGTATTTGTCTCCGGTTGTGCATGTGTGTGCAATAAAAAGCGAGGGGGAAATAGTTTGGATTGAGTGTGTGCGTGCGTGTGCGCGCGTGTTTTAGTGTGTGTTACACGCACGACAGAAGGAGAAGGGCTGACTGTAGGTGATAAGCCAGGCAGGCCTGCACACTGTGATTATCACACACCGGATGCCCTGTCTCACACACACACACGCACGCACACACACACAAACGCTCACTCCTACACACTTGCATACACAACGGCCAACGAGAGAGTGTGTTGCAGGGATTTAGGAGGGACGGACGGAGAGACAGACGAGCAGACAGAGAAAGAAGCCTTGGATCACAGGCAAGGTGGAAGCCACAACAGAAGCAAATGAACACAGACTGGAAAAACCACAATGCCTCCCTTTATGTTGGATGGAGCGGCCATTGTGTTTTCCTGGGTGTTATATCAATGCCGATGTGCTGTGATGTTGCGACACACAAGGATCCAAGTGTGTGTCTTCACACCAGAGATGCTTCGTTTGTGTTGCGGGGATATGACATCTGTCGGGCATTTTAATTGACTGATTTCCTTTTCCTACTGTCTTTGATGCAGGTGTGTGGCCTTCTGAGGAGGTGATGGCACATTACTGTCTGCAGAAGCGGCACACGTTCAAGTGAGTTTTCACTGTTTTGTTTTGTTTTGTGTTTTTTTCTTTTTTTTTTCTGCTGACGTTCTCATGTTTCAGCGGTTCAAAGTCATTGTCTGAGATGCGGGAGAAAGTGGCCACAGTTCTCTCTCTGGCCTGTTTTTAAAGCTTTAGGAGTTACAAAGTTTTACCCCACCCCCACCTGTTGCCAGTGGGGAAGGCTGCTACACACTTTGCCCTTGGTTACAAGAGACACACACTTTGCTGTTTGGAAATATTTTCACATGCGAAATAATAAATGGACCCGCACCTACACGAGCGTGGTTGACAGCAATAAGGCCATCCTCCTTGCTCTGATTGGTTGTTTCTGACAGAGCAATTCCTTTCAGCAGATTGCTCTAGGGCCACCAGCAGAAAGCAGAGAAGCTCCATGTTTTTCACAGACTGACTGTCTCATACTCTGATGACGTAAGGGCAGTTTTAACAAATATGTAAAAAACATATATTTTTTTATAAAAGCTACCTGCTGTAGCTTTAGCTGTGATTGGCAACAGCTTCAATCTTCTCAAACATAGTGAGAAATGAAGAATGTTTGCAAAAACTGGAAACATTCCTGCCACGTCAGTCTCTATTTTCCTTCAATTACGAATTATCTAATGAATATTTTCATAAGTGCTTTTAAAATGTAACACTTTTGGGGTGTAGCAACAGACCTGGCAACCCGTATAGAGAGGTGATTAGTCCTGAATGCAGCCATTAGATTTTGAGACTCTTGCTGCAGGTTTTCCTCTCTTCCGTTTCTCCCCGTATCCTGACTGGTTCCCATGAATAAAGATGACTATTGTCACAAAATCTTTTTATTTATTTATGTTTTTAAACAGATTCAACAATCACTAATGTAAGCCCATCAATTACACTAGTTTTCTCTGTCTGTGCTGCCTCTCCCCTAGCCATCGCTGTGGACTGATAGTCAGCTGGCTGAAGGCTTATTTACAAAAGAAACATTTGGACACATTTCTAGTCACTAATAGCTAAACCTACAGACTATAAAGAAACGTGCAGAGGTGTTTTTTGCATAATATTGTTACATCTTGAAAGATCGGAAGAGTAGGCAGGACTCTGTGGTTCTGGACCAAAGTGGTTCAGGTTTTATGTGACAAGTCAGAACTGCTTTGTGTCACTTGGTCAACATAAAGGCATGTTGGGTTCCTGAAGGCTCTGTTCTTGGGCCACTTCTCAATTCACGGGTGATTACTGTCAGGTACTACAAAGTACAAACGCTATGATTAAAAACTTTGTATTTATCTGCTTGCTTCTTTAAATCATGAGTATAAACATTACTGTCTCCTGCAGTTTACCCCAAAATATTACTTTATTCACGTTGCGCCTTGTCTTTCTATCTGCTTAAATTTGCCTTTTTTAAAGTTATTTTTCTTTTTATTTGAATTTTCTTTTGCTTCAATGTGTCTTATCTCTGTTTCTCTGTTTTTCTGTAAAGCAACTTTGAATTTCACTTTGTGTGAAAGGAGCAACACCAACATTTTCTCTGCATTGTCTTTAGCAGCACAAACAATTGTGCTGCTGAACAATCATGTTTTGCATTCTTCTGCGAATGCTACAAAACCATAACGTTATCATAATGCGAGAATCTCATACCTACTCAGAAGATGCTTGCTCACGAAGATTCTTTATAAATTGTAGGGTAAAACAATCAAACAAAAAAACCCCGCTGCTTTTTATCTTTTGCAAACATTTACCACTTTGACACCGGAGCATTTTTTTCTCTCTTCCTTTTCTGCGCCTCCTGCTCTTTTCTCTGTCTTGTTGTCTGCCGTGCATCAGGGCTGCCCTGTGGCACATGGCTGAAAAGCGCCCGGGCACTTTTGATTTCCACTCAAGGTGGAACGTCACCCTTTGATTTCCTGTTTTAACATTCAAGAGGCGGTAGGCGAGGAGGAGAGGGGTTATTGATCAGAGCGGTGTAGTGAAGGTCAGCAGGAAAGGGAGGAGGAAGGGAGGGATGGGGCAGGTGGGGGGAGATAGGGGGATGAAAGAGGACAGGGGCAGAGATGGAGGAGCTGGGGAGATGAAAGGAGGAGGAGGATGAGGAGAGGGGTTGAGTGAGCAGACAAGCTGCAGGACTTTGTGTGTGTGTGTGCGTGCGTGTGTGTGTGTGTGCGTGTTGCTCCTCAGATATCCTGCTGATTGAGCTTGTGCTTCTCAGTGTTCAGCATTCAGCTTTCAAGTTGATGGCTGAATTGATATTTCTTACCCTGCTGTGTTTACTGTTTGTGTATCTGCCCGGGCTCGGAGCGTAGCGCGCCGGAGTGTCTCTCCATATCTGCTCAGATCTACTGTACAGCACGTGTGTGTTAGTACTAAACTGCTGTTTTCTTTTCGTTTTTTTTTCTTTTTTGCCTCACTAAAGTAAATCTCAACCTGACTCGCCTCTCTTTCTCCTCCTCTCTGTCTCCCAGGGGTGCAGTGTGTGAGTTAGGAGGAGGTATGACTTGCCTTGGTGGGCTCATGGTAAGTGAGACACACACACACACACACACACACACACACACACACACACACACACACACACACACACACACACACACACACACTCAAAAGCAGACTTCTGCAAGGAAAAGTGTCTCGGCTTCTCTAATAAAACTAATCATCGCCAATCAATATACGCACAGCATGAGCCTGCAGTGTCCTTATCTATTCAGGCTCCGTCATTCACTTCCTGCGCGCTGGAATCCACGTTTAGATTTGTGAGCCTTCGGGGAGAATTTGCATGCAAACACTTTACTCACAGCAGTTTAATATAGCGACTCATTTGTGTTCAGGGTTTACCGCCAGATTCACTGAGCAGATTATGCCTGAGTGTTTCTCCTGATAGGTTGATTTTCTTTCTTTATTTATTTTTCCCCCTGGAGTCTGCGTCGAGAACAGTTAGTCGTTTCTAACATTAAATGGCTTAAAAGAGAAAAGTGTGCTGGAAAGAATTTGTGTTTAGAAGAGGAAGAAAAAAGGACTTTCTACAGTGCCACATCAAAAGTGTGTAAAAAAAAAAGAAGAAAAAAAAAAAGAAAATCCTGTTCGCAATAAATGCAGCAGAGTTGAGCTGCAGAATGTTTTCCTATCCAAGTATCAACATATCATCAGTCTGAGGCAGGTTTGCCTCTCTCCTCTCAGCACCTCTGATTTATTTGAGGTCTTTCTTGCTTGTTCAGTCTGTATTAAGTCACATAAAGTCCTAAACGTTCCAGTTTTTTTTTTGTTTTTTTACAGCCTCTTTGACATTTCAGATACAAATACGCAGTAGAAGAATAGGTTCTGATTCTGCAAAGCATCCCCAAACCATGACACTTCCACCTATGTGTTTCACAATTGATGTTAGGTAGTTTTTTAGTTGGTTTGGTTTTTTTGTTGTTGTTGTTTTTTAACTGCATTGTCCTTTGCTCTGGTGGCCAAATAATTTGTTTTTAGAATAATTTGTCCAAGTAAAACTAGTCTAGAAACTTTAGTCTTTCCTTAAAGAGCAGCGGGTTATTCCCAGCTTCTTTCTGATTGTACATTTCAAACAAGAGCAAGAGCCTGCTTCCAATGATATTTAAGTTTTCGGGAACTACTTTTAGCATCAGACCTGAGCTTGTTGCCAGTCGTTTTGACTGTCCTACGCTTGGGGACTGTCTGATTTTTAATTCTTTTAAATCCCCTTAAATCTCAAGCTGCCGCAATCTTGTTTCTTAGAGGTTTTAGACGCTATTTCAATCTTCACACTCACTTTGACAGACAGGAGAACTGAACTAGTCGACTGAGTGATGAAGTTCTTGTTTATTCCACTCCAAAATGAGCATTTTCTTTCATTTTACAAAAACAATTAAAAGTTTTTTTTAATTGTTGATTTATGTCACTTGAATTGTGTGTTTAAAAATGTCCTAGGGTGTCTTAATCTACTTTATGTCTGCTGATAAAGATTCCTGTGATTGACAAAATTATTTAACATAAAATGTAATCAAAGATATGCAAACAAGAACCACTTTATCACAGAAGTAGTGAAACCTGAATAAGCCGTTGAGTATTTGAATGCCTAATACACTCCTTCACACACATGTGGAGACACCCTGCAGTCTGTCAGCTATAGGGCTTATTAGTCAGAGTCTTCTGGGGCCTCCACATAGCAGGCTTCAGTGTCCCATCGATCTGTTAGATGCCAATGAGTGTGTGTGTGTGTGTGTGTGTGTGTGTGTGTGTGTGTGTGTGTGTGTGTGTGTGTGTGTGTGTGTGTGTGTGTGTGCATGTGTAAAACGCTGAGTTTTATCTCCTAGCGGTCAATACACCGTGTTTTGACATTGGTGGTCTGAGATGGAATCCTTCCTTCACACCTCTTTCCTCCTTCATCCGTCACTGACACCACTCTCCCCACATTTTCTTTTTTTTCTTTTTTTTGTGAAAGTCTGATGCTAAATATTGTTGAGTGTTTGACCATTAATACTCAGTAAAAATCAGCATGAAGATGTAATGAAACTATCGTTTTCTGAAAGTCGGAGGGTCAATCCACTAACACGTTTTTGGGCGTTCTTAAAGACGTTGTTGCCTTTCCACTTCACTTCTCATCTCTGAAAAAAAAAAGAATGAATCAAGTTTTTTTTTTTAAACAGGTTGGTATCTCGAGAAATTAGCAGTGGTTAGCATCATTTCCCTAGACTTTAGTTAGAATCATCCCAGTGCAGTCTGAGTCTGAATGGATTTTTGTTAATATAAAACAACTCGGCTAATTTATGGATCTAGTATTTAATTTTTATGACTTCCCCTAAAAAGGGCATTGTTCTTTGAATTAATTGGCTTAATCTTTGATTTATTTCCATTCGGTCTAAAACTGAAACTCGTAACTGACACGTCGGCTCTTAAAGCTGGACTGTTTTTGCGTCGTGTCGACATTAGGAATGATTACTTTAATCTTCGAAGAAATATTTGCTGTTGCTTTACAAAATCAGCTTGGTAGATTATTTGTGTTTGGTTAGTAAAATTATTATTCTCACAGATTTGTGACCGCTTACTAGCTGAGCGTGCAGATTGATGCTCCTGCGTCGACCAGCTGGACTCCCGTTCTTTCAGCTGTGTTCTCTGGTGGAGCCTGAAGGTGTCGTCCCGTTATTTCAGCAGATGGTGGGCAGCCCAGCACCTCACTCAGTGACCCCTTCAAATGCCCCTCAGGGTTTCAACATGTGTGTGTCTGTATGTTCACTTCTGCAGACAAATGCATGCATGATGGTTCCAGAGCAGGTTGTGCAGTTTTATTTAAACTAATTTCGCCTGTCCAGATGTGGAGACAGGGTGTGTCGCAGTAACACAATCTCAAACTGATTTTTTTTATTTTTTATTTTTTAAAGAAATCCAACCTTTCCTTTCAGCATTCAATAAGGGGGGAAAGTAAGGTTTTATTTTAAGAAAACCAGTGTTGGCACAGCATGCAACAATCTGTGAATGAAATAAATGATATCAGACTAATATAGTGCTTTATTAGGGCACTCAAAGATGCTTTTCAATTAAATCAGTCTTTCCCCTGCAGGCCGATAGTGACAAGCTGCAGAACTGTTGCACTTGCCATCATGGCCTCTTTGGGATGATAAGTTGCGCAAAATAAAAATCCGTCCACTTTTAGCTAGAAAGCTAAAAATTGGATATCCATGAGTTGCAGAAATGGTTTATCAAACACAAAAATCCTTTTTTCCCCCTCACAACCGTCACAGTTCCCAAACCTAAACCCAGTGGAGGGCCTGTAGGGTGCGCTGCAGAGAGCGTTAGGAGACCTCAGGACTGACTCTGACTCCTAGGTTATAATGGCCGGTTATGTAATACCTGCCAGCGACTCATTCATTTTGGCTAATGAGGCAATAAATTGCCAATAATCAGTTGACGAATTTGACCCAATAACCCAGTTAACTTCATTTATATAACATTTTTTATGAGATTTTCGTGTAGCATTGAAAATAAAAGACAATATGTGGAGCTGGTGCAGTATTATTAGGGTTAGTTTTATTGAAGTTTTTATGCAGTATTGTGGGCGTGGCAAGATGGTGTTTTTGTGTGGCTTCGCCAGTGCTTCTCCTTTTATCCGTTTTAGCTGTCTATCGCTTTTTTAGTTGTCTTCTTATTAAAACTATAAAAGTTTTAATAAGAAACTTATCTTATTTTGTGAGCAGACTATATAGGACTATATAGTCTGCTATATATGTCAACAATGCATATATAGCAGACTATATATGCATTGTTTTTCTGAGCAGACTGCTCATTAAAACTAGCTAGATAGCTAGTTAGCCATCTACTCGTTAGCTAGCATAGCTATGTGCTCCATAGCATTGATGCTATGGAGCATATGGAGCATTGATGCTCCATATGATCATTGATATGGAGCATTGATGCTATGGAGCACATTCGTCTTCTGATTTGTGGTTGTAAGACCCACTTCTATAAGGATTTTGTCAACTAAATCTTTATTAATAGTACTTTTCATTAGGTTAGATATGTAGTAATTTCATGTATGGGAAAGTACTGTTGTTAGCTAGATCATTTTAGAAAGATGTGCTAAAATTGAGAATTAGTGTTACATGGTTTTTGGCAAAATGTTATGTCTCTATCTCAAAAGAGTGCAGTTATATCATCAACTTATCATGACATTATTTCATCCAGAATGTCAAAAATGAATGTTATTTTCTGCTGTTGTGCAGAGTATAGTCAAAGTCAAAGATTCCTCTCTGGTGAAATTCTTGGTTTCCTAAATATTTCCAAACGGGGTTCAGTACATTAATGGCAGCAAAGACACTGATAATTTCACTACTGATGATTTTGATAAACAATAATCTCTTAAAAAGGGAGGGGATTTCTGTGTTTTCTAAGGGTAAGATAATGTTACTGCAACACAAGAGGAATTTCTTTTAAGCCATTTTGCACGTCTTAACGGAGATGCTGACAAATTTGACCCGCTTGGAGATGCAGGCGCCCTCTTTAACAAAAGCCAACAGCCTGACATACGCTTGCTGATACAGGAAGAAGGCATTTGTAAAGAAAAAGACCGTCAAAAAGCCGAGAGTCTACACCGGAGCGCACACCCCATCCCCTTCCCTATCTACATCTCCCTCGCACACGTCGAAACGCGGCAGCTCTCCATTCTCTCGGCTCCCTCCGTCGCTTTCTCGTCGTCGTTTTGCAGTATACGCTCTGCAAAGTTATATGAAGGGCATCAGGCAGGCCCGGCGAGCCGAGTGCAGAGTGACAGCGGCGAACGGAGTGATGGCTCGGCCTGATAAACACCCAGCGTCAAATGAAAAGGCTTTGCGCTTGCCATCATCCCCTGTCACAATGCAATTACCGAACAGAGTGATAGCAAGATAGCAGGCCCCCACCACTAGCCACAATGATAAAAGTATTGACTGATTTGATTGAATGATTAAAATAATGCAGACATAAAAATGGGGTGAAGATAGAGAGAGGGGAAAATGGCAGGGAGAGACGGAGAGACGGAGGGCGGCGTGGGCCGGGCTGCCAAGGAGCGAGGCTTTTGTAGATACGGTTATGTCATTATTGTGTGCGTGTGTTCAGATGTTTGCTTCATCTGAAGCTGCTGTTTTTTTTTATTTTTTGGGGGGTTTGTTCTTTTGTTCCGTGTTGTTTAATTTCTCCGTCTCTTTCCTGTCTGTCCTCCGGCTCTCAGGTTGCCATTTCTGCTGACGTGAAGGAAGTCCTGCTATCAGATGGGAATGAGAAGTCCATTCAGAGTATCCTTTCATCGTCCTCTCCTCTCTCTCTCTCCGTCTCTCCATCGCCTCCGTAGCTCCATTAGCTCACAGCGATTCATGTGCGATCGTACAATTTTTGTTCCCGTGAAAAAAAAAAACCCTGTGATTTTCTTTTGTCCCTCAGTGAGATAGTTAGGCGTTTGATTGCGTGTCCTTTAGATGGAAATCTATGGTGCAGGATTTTTTTTGTTCTGTGATTAAAATATTCACATCCTAAAGGGGAATTATTGGGCTTTTTTTTACTTTGAGTTTCAAATATTTACTTTCCTTCCTATCAGTATGAAAATGTATTGCAACGGATACCATCTCATTGGATTTATTGACACTGAGAAGATTAGCATCCAAAACGAGAAACAATCAAATTCAAAGTCCTGCAAATTGGGTCGGAAATGCTGCTTTTTCTGATGGTTTGTTGCCTATCAAACATTAAAGAATCATGGAGCAAAAGGCAGACGAGTTGGTGCAACACTTTTGCTGCTTCTCTTCAAGCATAAATAAGAATAACATTATGGAATGGAGCGTTTTAAAAAAGATATCCGGTTTTACTTTTAAGAGAACGATAATTACAGTGCAAAGATTAGTGTCTGAATCAACAATTTAAAGAGGTATCTCAGATTTACTTTAAATGGAGTTCTTTTACTGAAGAGGTTATAAATGCCATAAGTTTACTGCCGTTAAATAACTTCACTAAATTGAAGACGACTGGTTTCAAAGAATTCTGGTAGCAGTGGCGAAGTCAAGACGAAAGTGGACTTGAAACTGCTTCAATCTCCAAAATGTGGAGCCAGGCAAATTATATTTGAGCCTCAGGTTTGCAAAAGAAAGTTACTTACACAAGACTTTATGTGCCGATGAAACCAAATATTTACATAGACTCTATTAGAAACAAAAAAAACTTTTTTATTTCACTGCCAGCACAACATGTTGCCACATACTTCACATTCGGGTCCATTTATAGGTTTGTAGGTTTTTATGTTCCTTTTGAAGTTATGGCCTCTTCCATTATGAGTGACCTTTCAGCCAATGTTGGCTCTGAAACCTTTAACAAGAACATTTGAGTGAATGCGCCTTTTTTCACGATGAATCAAACTTTTGGACATGTTGGGTATTTTTGTGTTAAAAACCTCTGCAGCCGTGCTTCTGCATTACTCTTATGTGGGCAAATAGAAATAATAGTTTTAATCCTACATGACTGAAAACATGATCTTTTTGTGCGATTTTATGATAGAAAGTGAGAAAGGAGAGTCAATGTCTTTTTAAAAAGTGTACGTAAACATCTTGTTTCAACTATATATATGTTAGTTATTCATAATTCATTTGGAAGTGAGTAGGATTTTTCAGTGTTCTTTCAGCTGATCAGGCTGAATTCTGCCTTTTGCAAATGTTAACCCCTGGACTGTAAAAAATATTATTTTCTGACTCAACTTAACTCAGTCTTGTTGCTTTGACTGAGTTAGGTTGTATCAACTTAAACTGTCACTTAACAAAAGCTGTTGGTATAACTTCAATTACGTTGAATTAACTGTGTTTAGTAAGTATATTAAACTAAAATTGATTAGTTAAGAGAAATGAAAAAAAGAAACTTGCTCCAATTTATTCACCTAAGTCTTTATTGTATTTCATTAAGTTGATTTAACATGCAAATGTACATTTTTGTAAATTAAATTAAAGTTAACTTTAAGATGTAGGTGTTATTACAAATAATGTTTGAGACTGTAAAGGAGGATCACAAAGTCTTGTGGACATTATTTTAGTAAAGGGGGCTTCTACCTGTGACTGCCATCCTGTCAGGTTTAGTTTTGAGAGTTTATCTAATGCTGAGGGTTAGGGTGCGACCTAGAAGCGATCTTCACAATCAAGTTTGTTTAAAATGCTGGGTGTGTTTTTTTCTTTCTTTCTTCTTCAAATTCAGACATGCAATTATGTTTTTAGAAGAACTCTTTAGGTGAGATTTTTGGTGTCGTTTGTTCTTTAGTGGGATATCGATCAAAACACAGTTCTTCTTCCCTCATTTCATTTTTTTTTTCCTCCTTTAATCCTTTTAGATCTTTCGGTAATGAATGGGGCAGCTCCACAGAAAACGACAAAAGCAGCTTGTTTCACCGTCTGTTAGCAAACGAGGGAAATCTAAATATGCGTCTCGCTTTCCCCCGTTGAGCGACGTGGCTCTTCCAAATTTAACCCTGCTTACAGCATCTCCGTCCCCAGCCGGGCTACAATGCTCCTTCTCTGATCACAATAAGACCAAACAATAACATCGCGAAGACTGTAAAACACACACTTGGACATGCAAACAATACGCCATTGACCGGCCGCTTTGTTTCCTAGAACAAACACTTGGGGAGAATTGTAAGTGAATTCAGAGCGAAAAATGGAAGCGAGTACACACACACACACACACACAGAAAAGAGGGGGGGGGTGAGAAAGACTCAGGATTTGTCCCGGACTCTGCCAAATTGGTCTATTCACACACTTTGTGGTATTTCCTCCCGTTGAGGCCTGAGCCGTGTCCTAATGGCCTCTGTTTATCTCGCGTGGCTTTTTATTTTGCGGCAGAATGGAGAGCGATGGCAGCTGTTGATAGGGCTTCAGATTTATTCAGCGAAATAGATGAGAAGATACGAAAAGGAAGAAGAAGAAGATGTGAGCGAATGGCATTTACTGTACATGCTCTGGGAGAATAGATTTCCCACTTTTCGTAGAAGTTGTTGACCTCCTTTATTGTTGTCAGGCCTCCCGCCCCGCCATAGAAAATAAAAAAAAAAACATGCAGCGAAGAGAGCAGAAACTGCCGCTGCTCTGACCTTGAATACTCATGTAGGAAATCAATGGAAATGTTCCATTAAGAATGATTGATGCATGTCATTGGCCGCTGCTGCTCGACCTCAAGTGATTGAAGAAAATGTTTTTTTTCCCCCCACTTTAAAGCTCAACAAGACTCAAAAATCTTTATTTGATTTCTCAAATCTCTCTTTCTTTCTTTTTTTTTTTACTACTGTGCATGTTTTCAGCTGGGGACAAGTGTGTGTGTGTGTGTGTGTGTGTGTGTGTGTGTGTGTGTGTGTGTGTGTGTGTGTGTGTGTGTGTGTGTTTGTGTGTGTGTGTGTGTGTATAAACTTTCCCTCAGTGGCGTAAGTGTGCTCTGACCCACCTTTCGTCCTCACTCCTTCGCATTTGTGTGCAAATAAGACTTATTTCTGCGTCCTAAATGCCCCTCACCTGCGTAACCTGTGTGCCGTTTGTGTTTCTTGGCGTGGGAGGCCTCTGAGATCCGTAACAGATTTACAGCAATCAGTTCATCACATGTTCCGGCTCTCTTCATCCATCCCTCTTGTTCTTTCCCTCCCACCCTCCCTTTGTCGATTGGATTCATCTCAGCCCTTTGCTGGCTTTAAAGACAAGGAAATCCTAATTGAATTGCTTTGCAACTCCACTAGTCGCTGTATTAATAGACAACTTGACATCAATCACCCTGCCTTTGTGTGTCTTCATTTGTGTGTGTGTTTGTGTGTGTTTTTTTCTATCTGTGGTTAAAAGCCTTTCCATTGATCTGGTAAGAAGCAGCTGTGATGTAGCGCTCCGTCCCTGGACATCATTTCTGCTCACTCATGCTTTCCTTCCATGCGGGTGTTATTGACCATGCAATGTGTTTCCCACAATTCTCTAGTTTTATATCTTTTGATATCCTTCCCAGCAACATGACATCCACGTTTACAATGGACATGCTATTACGTTTGCTTTAAACTAAACATCGCTTTGAAAGAGCTGATTAGTCAAATGTTAGGTGACCGTTTGTCTGCTGAACACTTTAAGCTCTTTGTCCCAAAATAATTTGTATCCGTTCTGTCTGCTGATTAAGAGCAACTTGGAGCGTCATGATTCACGAGCTAATGAGATCTGAGCACCAACAACTTTCTTTCATGGGACTTTTTGATCAATTATAAATGGCAATGTTTCATTTTTAATTTGTGTTAGATGTGATTTTTTTTTCAGTGTTGACCTAAACATGAATTATTTCAGTTTTGACCTTTGAGGGGTAAACTTAGCATTGGTTTGTGGAAAGCAGGAACCTGCGCCGCCGCCGCCTGTCCACATCTTAGAGATGAATCCTTGACCGCTGCACCTCAGATGTTCGGACAGTGATCGAGAGGAACAGGCAGGCCGGGAAGTTTGGGTCAACGCATGTATCGTCAAGGTAAGATGCTGTTCAGCTCAAGACAAGGATCTTTAGTTTGATTTTTGTTAATGGTTCCTGCACATTGGTTCATTTTACTCTTGTTTGAGCTCGTGATCACGTTTTGGAGTTGCAATTTAAAACTTCACTGTAGTTCTTTTTAAGATTTTATGTGACAAACCAACACAAAGTAGTGAATAATTGTGAAGCGGAAGAAAAAAGCGGCATCATTTTCCACCCTAAAAACACTGCATTGATGATTTAGACAAAGGTCAGAGCTAAATCCAATTGAGAATTTGTGACATGACTTAAAAATTGATAACTGTTCTATTGTTTAAAAACTTTCTTGTTTTCACTAGAGCAATATAAGTAGTTTGAGGTGTTTAGATTTGTGGTCATGAAAAGTGTTGAACATAAAAAATGTCTGACTCTTTCAGGTGACAAACTGTGGGCAAACTTGAAGTAAATTCATCAGATTTTCAAATGTCTGCTGTGATTCAAATGCAACTTGGTCAACACGTATTTGTGCCATCGTGTCGCCCGAATCTCCAACTGGAAATACAGTTGCTTCGGATATTCAGCGTGAAAGAGCCCGTCCCGTTTTGAGCGTTCTGCAGATTAATTATCGGGCTTCAAAGTCCAAGCATGCGCATAGGATCATCAAAGAAAAGTGACCCTCTTTGATGAGGATCAGCAGTCCAGAAAACATGCACACACTCCTCATATGCAAGGACAGGCTAAAATGAACCTAATTGTTGTCCCTGTCTCACAAAAAACCCCAAACATTTTCCAATGACTGGCTGTTTTTTTTTTTTTTTTTTGCTCCCCTAGTCTTCTGTCTCCGTCTCTCCATCCCTCGCTCCTGAGCATATTTACATGAGTGGTAGATGGAGTGAAAAAGTAAACGTATAATTAGGCTACATTACTTTGATTGTTTTCTTTTCAGATTATGCCTGCTGTCATCTCGGCGCCGCAAGAGAGGCCGAAGGCCACGATGCGATTGTGCTAGGGGATGGAGAGGGAGGGGCATGTCGCGCGATGTCGTTTGCACACTCATGCATACGTGCGAGCGTTGTGTGTTGGGGCCTCCCACTGTGAACTGAGATTGTATTTCTAGCAGGGCCTAATGTTTTGTTTACTGAGTGTTAAAAATGCCTAATTAATAATCCCCTCACCCCTCCTCCAAATCTGCCTGACAGTGGGAAAGGGAGAGAAAGGCAAAGTGGCGTGGAAAAAGAGGTGAAGAGGAAAGCTGGGCGCTTTAGAGGAGGACAAAACAGCAACACCGGTTTAGAGGCAAATTTCAGCGGGGCAGAAAACTGCAGCGGCATCAGGATGAACCGTGTGTCTCTTTCATCAAGCGTCTCTTTGAGAGCGATATATATAAAACAAGCACGCCTGTTTTTTTGTGAGGTTGTGGGAATTTTACTCTGACGTGGTTGCAGTTACATGCGTGCGTCATTAAAGGCAGGCGATTAATCTGAAAACGTTGCATTTGTTGATGTTACAAATTCATGGTTTAGGTCTTGAATTTACCTATCGAGACCTGAAAGTCTCTCTTCGGCTTTTAGGAGGGTTACGTAGTTCACAACAGCGCGTTACACAAAAAGATGAGCGAGGAGAGTCGGACCAATACGCTCAGTGGCAAGTTTTGCTTTAAAAAAAAAAAATCACACAGCAGGCGGACATTTGTATAAAACTAAGGTAGCACGTACAATGAATTATCTTTCCACCAAAGCACAGCCAGTTTACAGTTAACATTTCTAAAGTGTGTTTGAAACAAAACAACTTCTTTTAAACCTTCTTAAATGTGAAAACCTGGAAAACGGAGATGTTTTGGTTTGAGACAATACGTAAAACACTTTCGGATTCATATATTCTGTACATACGTTCAGAATGCATATATGTATGTATTGTGAATCATTGCATCCTAGCTGTGCCCCAGAGCTCGACTTTGGCAATGTTCTCAAAACCAGAGAAAATAAATAGAAGCGCCGGGGGGTTGAAAAGCAACCTGTGCGGAAGGTGGGCTTTTCCTCTCGGCATGTGTGTGTGTTCACAAGGTATAAATGTCAAGTGTCATGTCAGACGCTCCCTTGCTTTATCCCGCAGACGTCATGTCTTCCTCTCCGATGCGTTCTCCTGGTCTCTACTGAGGCAGAAAAACAGTGGGGGTCACAGAGAGCGAAGTGTCAGACAGCCAGAAGCTCAGTGCTGAAGAGGAAAAGAGCAGTGAAGGTGGAGAAAGAGAAGACGAAGACAAAGAGTTTTTTCTCCGTGTCGGGGTCGTTTTTTTTTTTTTCTTTTTTTTTTTTTAGCAGCACTGCTTGGTTTCTTTCACCATCCGTCCAAATGCTGAACTTTTGTCTCTGTTTCATGTGTGTGTTACAGGGTAGTGAGGTGGGACTGTGAGGTGGACATTTCAGCACTGGAAGGTCACTTTGATACCGTCATGTGTGCAGACTGGTACGTTTACACACAGACACACACACACACAGATTTTTCTCCGTATGTGTCCGCTTCTGACATTCAGTCTCACTTTTTGCATGACGGTCCCTGTGTCCCCCCACCTGTGCCTGGACTTTCCCCCTGATTCGGCCACACACTCTCTAATTTCTCTCTCTCTCTCTCACACACACACACACACACACACACACACACACACACACACACACACACACACACACACACACACACACACACACGCTCCGATGCCCGCACGCATCCATTTTACACCAAATTGCCTCGTTTTCATGCTTAGTGTCCCAGCAAATGGATGACTTAGGCAAATTGCAAATAATTGCGCCTTGACAAGAAAGGAGACTCGGTAAGATAAAGGAAGAGTCTATGGAGGAGTGGAAACTGAGATGGAAACGGAGAGATGGAGCAACATAAACACAACAATTAGCCCATCAGATATTAAAATGTATGTGACCATCCAGAAAAACCGAATCTTCTCCCCTTCTGCTGAAAGACCAACAATAATGAAGGCGTAACTCAAAAGGACCATGCACTAATACATATGGGACAAACTTTTAAGAAATTAATTTTAGAAGAGGTTTTATTTAAAAAAATGCTGCGTTTGCATACATTGCAGTGTGCTGTTTTGTTTGAATTGTCTAGTGTTTTGGTCAACTTCTGTTGATTTTTAATGTGCTGCATAAATACATTTGCATTGACATGTTGGGTAAAAGTTTGTTAAAAAATGTATTGAGAATTGGAAAGTTAGTTTAAAGTAGTGTTCTCCCTGCATGCATTTAGATTTTGGATGTTGGAAGAACAAACGTGAGAAATCATGACGATTACAATGGTCAGAAACATCTCCAGGTCAGCTGGACCAGCCAAACTACCATGATGCAGCCAAACCTCACAATTTCTGTTCATCCTGCTTACCTTTTACCAAGGGAACAAGCTATTTTAGGCAAAATTGACTTAATCATTACATATTAGTTTATTTGTGTTTTGAAATTGGGCAAATAAAAACAAATCTGGAAATAAATAATCAAAAATACTCAAGCTAATGTATAAAACACAGTCTAAGCTTGTATTTTATGTAGATCTGTAGATCTGATACCAGTTTAATCAATATGTGAGTTACAATAATCACAGCATACATTTTTGAGAACTGAGAATAAATCTTACTGTGGTTCACACAATTCTGGGACCATAAGAAATTTACATGACCTGGTATTTCTATATTGGACACTATGTTCGATTGAAAAAACTTTATCATGCTAATGTGATCACTTTTTAAATTCAATCATCAGATCGTAGATGTTTATTCATGGACGAAGTTGGAAGAAGAAGAATTGTCCAGACACGTGAGCTTTTCGAGTCAGTGTCTAAGCTGCCGGACAGACCAGAGAAGCCTAAATAAATGATCAGAGTGAATTGTAAAAGTCTGAAAGTGGAGCCTGTTTGGGAGATCTTCCACTCACACATGACGTTTATAGGCTTATTGGTAGAATGCCGAGATTCGTTGCGACATTATGAAGGCTTTGGGCATTGTGGTCAACATTTCTCTTTGGAATCTCCTGGAGACCTGAGATCCCGCCTGCAGAGTTTGAGTCATGGTTTCAGTTTTTAGGTAAAAAGACGGAGTGTGTTCCATCCATCAAGAGTCTCAGCCTCTCTGGGGAAGTGTAATTTTGGGAAACTTGCACTGATTGGTGAGCACCGAGTGAAACCTTTCGCTTCATGGACTTGCTGAGAAGCTTGTGGTAGTTTAGCTGTCCAGACCACATGAGGTGTGGACTGAGGGATTTCGTAGAGAGTGTTGTAGGTGCATCAGGAGCCAGGAAAACTTTCAATTAGGGCTGTGCCGATCAGGTTTTTTTCTCCCGATACCGATCACCCCTGAGGGCCGATCGCCGATTCCGATCCCCGATACCGATCACATAATTATTATTTTTTTATTTTTTTATCATAAACACTACCATTACATTATGTAGAAAAAGGAACCATGAATTCACCTTAATTTAGACAAAAACTTG
>CAEGAF010102230.1:0-21992 GCA_903067075.1 Micropoecilia bifurca
TCGGTTTCATTTTCTTCCCACCGAACTAAAACGGTGGATCTTTATTATCCTTTCGTTTTGACCTATTTTTGTTAGTGGAAAGAAAAAAGATGAAGAAATCTCCATTCCGCCTGCCCCCCCCCCCCCCTCCTACAAGAAAAAGTATTTTCCCTTTTCTGCCAATATTGCGGTTAAGAAAACGTCTCTTTATATGCTGAGGCAAAGCAGAGCTAGATCTCTCAGAGCAACAGAAAAAAATAAATGTCTGTTTCTGGAAGATTTCCTCTAATCTTTTCCTGCAAAGTGCAAAACAAGTATCCAAGGTCAGCTTTCAAAGCGATAGAGAAGCCAGGCAGAGGCGTTTTTACAAGGTCCAGCTCTGTGGTTAGCGTCAAGCTAACTGCTAGTGCAACGGCTCATGAAAAACATGCCAAAGAGAAACATTATTACTTTTAAAGGCCACCGGGTGGTCTCAGTAGCAGCGTGTAAATTAATTCAAATCAAATATTTTGTATTGTTCTCTAAACAGGCAGCATCACACCTAAAATGCTAAAACAAGCCGGCTGAACTTTTCTTATTGTTTTGTTTTGTTTTTCAATGTCCAAGTGCCTTCGTTTCTGAGTCCCACCTTTTTAATGCGTTTGTCTAAACATTTTATTTACCCTTGGTTTTGTCAAGTGCAGTTGCCATGGAAACAGGTCATGTACTTATGTACTGTTTTGATAGGTGAATGCATATGAAAATACAAAGAAGCTCGTCTGTAACGTGCTGCAGTCTGAGCTCTCGTCTGCAGACGTGTTGCTGTCAGACAGCTTTTGTTGTGTGTGTGCAAAAGTGTAGCATATAGGCGGCGTTACCGGGGGTGATATTAAGGTTTCCTGAGGGAATTCATCTCTAATGCTTGTGATTTATGCATTAATGGTCCCGTAAATGGAAAATCAATTGCCATTAATCTTAAATATGGAACGGATGTTGTAATTATTTCTATGTGGGCCTTATTCAGGAGAACCGACAACAGAACATCGATGTGTTTTTCTAAATTAATGAGATGCCATTTTTGTTATTAATATTATTCTCATTTTGTACTTACTCCCACATTTATTCAGTTTTTTTGTGGTTATGATTATAGCTGCTCATTTTTAAGTTGTGGCTAAAATGAGAAAAATGTCATAAGCTCTTGCTTTTTATGAAACTTTATCTGGCCTTACAAATTTAACATAATTTTGGTTTATCTTTAAGAGTCAAGCCAGAGAAAGAGCAACTTTTTATCAATGTGACAAGAAATATCAAAGGAATCTTTCCAAACCAAGGGTGTCCAAACTTTTTGAGACCAAGATCTACTTTTTCTCTCACCTGCCGCCTGAGATCTACCTCATGACACAAAGACACAACAATTGCAAATTAAACTCTATTGACTTATTTTAAATGTGAATATACATCAGTTATTGCAGAAACCACAAACACCCGTTGCCGTGGCAACCGCCTGCGCACTGCAAGCCGAGCAAAGATTACATTAAAAACACAATATTCAGTCTTTACCATATCAGGTTTCCAGGATATTTATTTCTCGATTATTATCAATAAGCCTCTCATGAACACAGCGGTGGTTGAGTAGCTAGTTTAAACTCTTGCTCTGCTCTCTGTCGGTCTTTGAGTCGCTTTTTTTTATTTAATGAAACCGAAACGCACTGAATTGCGCAACACCTTGTTGAAACAATAACTACTGAGATGATTAATTTTAACATGTTTTGTTGATTTTTTTTATAATTATTATTTTTTAATGAAGCTAAAAAGGTTTAGGATCTTAGTGAATATTTTGATAAGCCTATCAGAAGAGGAAGTTCTGGTCTCAGCGTCGTGGCGGCTATCAGTTTGTCACCTGCTGCCGAGATCGACTCAAAACCTTTCCTCGATCGTGATCGACATAATGAGCAGCCCGGCTCCAAACCAAGCCATTCCAGTTTCAAAACAAAGTAAAAGTTATTATCGAGTTCCCATTTTAGATCTTATGTCTTTCATAGCAATCATCTCCCCATACACTGATAATTAGCACAGTTAGCATGACCATTACAACAACTTTTGTGTGTATTCATGAGAAAATCTGAATTTATACAAATTCAGTATGAAAACAATAAGACAATAAAGGCAATGAAACGTGATGTCACAAGCACAAGATCCCACCTGCTGGGGAGCAAAACAGCTGCTCACCCACAATGACAGCTAATGCTTTTAGCAGTCAGGTTGTCAACACAACATGCTAACTCTTAAATGTATGCGACATGTAAAAGAAAGAGTGATGCAATGTTTTGCTACTAATTTTCAGCACTGACAACTAGATAAGGTCCAAGCATGTCACATTTCAGAGGTGAGTAAAAAGTTTTTAAAAATAGTAAGAAGAAGGTCAGCTATGCTAGCTTGACTTTGAAAACCTTAACATGAAGATGTGCTACAGAATTCAGTGTTTTAGTTCAACTACCAAAAACAAAAGGTGATCCACACATTAACTCTCTGACATATTATGATCAGCTAATGAACCACCACTGGTATTAATGCAAACACTTTAATTATTAATCGCAAAATAAAAATCAGGCATAAAAACAGGACACTGTAATGGATTGAAAGTTCTGTTCTTTGTGTGGAAAATGTGTTTTTTGTATTGAATCCTGATAAACATGAACGTAATCTCTGCTGTCAGCTATCTATTGTGACTAGGTTGCTATGACAACAGGTTTGTGTAAAGCTGACATAGCAAAGCCTGCCCTGAATGCTAAGGGTGGTAGCCCACCGATGATGGCGGATAAACGGTTTTCGTGTGACGATGAGTTGTTTCTCTGCAATTAGCTCATTGAGCAGCACACTCACAAGATTGATTGACAGGGCTAAGACCCTCCTCCTGTCTCTGGTTGGTTGTTTTTGGCTGGAAGCAATGCAATAGTAGCTCAGGGAAGAAGCGGAGTAACTCGACCTTTTCACAAATTATCTCTTATCGCAAACTGTCACAACACGGTGACAGTTTTAACAAATATGTAAAGAACATATGTTTATTAAAGTTATATAGTGTAGCTTTAACTTCTAACACATCAGGCAGTTAACAATAAAGATAAATCTTTACTCGCTAACCAAACATTTTGGTCGCTTATTATTATAAAACAATGATATTTTTTGAGTGTCAATCATGACTAAGTTACAAATCAATCTGGTAACTTTGCCATCTCCCCTTCTTGGTATTTGTTGGATTTTAAAAATAGGGTTGTCAGAAAACTTTTTTTCTTCTTTTTTTATAGTAGCTGCTATTTTTCTGCCACAGAGGTTTTGCTCTTATCTCATGTATGCCGCTGCAGTGAGACTCTGCTTTTACGGTGATTGCGAGGGATCAGTAAGTGAAGGTCATCTCTCCGCACTGCACTTGGTGCACTACACTATCAAAAATTATATTACTAGTATCCAAGGTTGGGCTGTAATAGTATTTGAGCTGATTCCATGTCAAACATTGATGGTTTAAACAGATTAGAAATAGGATGATGGAGCACAATATTGAGAGCATGTGTCCGTAAAAGAGCTATAAAGTTGCTATAAAGGAACCTGAAGTAAAGGATGAGTAAAAAGGATTTTTCTACCCTTTTGAATGTTATCACAGTAAAAACAATAATAGGTTTAAAAAAATCTCACTGTGGGAGTCTATTGTGTAGAAACCCCATAATCTCTGCAATGAATTGAATTTCTTTTGCATTTTACTTCATTATTCCTTTCAACGGTCTGCATAAGAGTTCATTAAGCTTTGTTTGTAGGCCCTCACTAACAAATGGTTTTCCATTGAAGTCACTTTGTTTTTGGCGTCTCTACAATGTGTTTATCAGGCTGGAATCCAGAACAGAATGACAGGTTGTAGGATCTCGTTCAAGGTTTACGACACCAAAGAAATTCCATTGACCTAGTGAAGGGAGATGAGAGTCAAGTGGCAAAATCAAGGCAATTACCAGGCTATTGCCTTGATTTTACATGGCCTTCCATGGTGTCATGGAAGGTAAACCATGAATTAAAGCCTGTATCACCTAACTTGCACTTACCTAATTAGTCAGCGTTGGTTATCCAGTATTTTAGTTTGTGAGCACTATTATGAATAAATCAATTAGTCAAGTATTACACATACATGTTGGCTAATGAGAAGTTTTGTTTTTTGTAAGAACAAAACTTCTTACTCCAATTTGTTAACCTTTGTTTTAGGATTATATTCTTACATCACAATTATAAATGCATGTCTTTTATGAGCAGCAAACTTCAACTGCATTCATATAAAGTTCAATAGCAATGTTTTTCATTATTCTGCTTTTCTAACTCGGTGCACCGGCCGGATGCGGTGATGTCGGCGCCTTTAGCTCATTTGGTCTTGTCTCCGCTGTAATCCTGATTAACGTCAGCAGCTTTACAGACAAAAGAGTCATTTAAAGAAAGCCTGAATAAGTAACTCTTCTATCCCAAAAAGCTTGCATAGTTTACCAAAATGTGTAACTTCAAAAAGTCAAAACAGAAATCTCTTAATTGCATCTCCAGTTGAGATGCTGTGTCACTGACTGATTGAGTTTGAACAGATTCATTTTCAGTTATAAACTCGTTAACTTTTGCATCCACGTATTTTTTTTTTTACCTGTCCTTTTTAATTCGGGCAAAATACCATATAAGAGATTTTTTTCCACCCTACATTCAAAAAATTTAGGCATATTGTTGACTTTTCCTGACCTTTTTATATTTTTTTTCTGTGTTCTTCCATTTACTTTATTTTTATTGTAAATACCATGAAGCATTTGCCTGTTGAGCTTAACTCTGATCATTTCACTCTAATATAGAAGTTTGATGGTTTTGTACCAGACTTTACTGGTTTGGAAAACATTTGCATTTTAGTATGCTCTTAATATACGACTAAGTGAAATACGATTGAATATGAGGGATTGAGGCACTTTTTAAATTATTTACCTCTCATCAAAATATTTCAGCTAAGAAGCAAAATATTCATCTGTCTAAATCCTGAAGTATGAAATGTTGGATGACATGAGGAGGTAGATTATGGACATGAAAGTTGGTGAATAAATCTGGAGGAGTTGAAAGCATGAAGTCAAGAGAAACAAACAAATCATCCAAAGCTTTTCTTTACCAAAGCCTCAGCTGAGCAATCGGTTGAGCCTCAACAATAACTCTATCCATTAATTTGCATTATTTCTCTGTTGATATTTTCTATGACTCACTTTTTTTTGTCAGCTGTGCTTCTATATTTGTGAGGCACATTTGACTGCGTGTGCGGAATAAAAAATGCCGTTTGAAGCGATTCGCCGCGCAGACCCGCCTTTGAACGCAGCGGCCCGGCGCTCCTTCGCATCTCTCCTTCCAGGTTCTCACCTTTCCACATTTATCAGTTTCAACTCCAAAGCAAAATTCGGAAACGAATATAAATGCGGTCTTGGTGACGCACGGAAAATAGTCCGCCCCAATAGTTCACCATAGTGTTAAGCTGCTGTGTGAATCTGGTATTTTCTAGAAAAAAATTTTAAAAAAAAAGAAGTTAGGAATCAAGCGCCACTCCATTTCGCTTTCATAAAGTAAGTGGTTCGGCATTAAAGCGGTCATGTTTTGTGTATATATGTGGGACATTGTGCTTCGTGTAATTGAGCGCGGTTTGTTTTTGTGTGGGCGAATGGCGGCGGTTCGGGCGGTGAAGTCGAACCGCCGCTCACCGACAACCCGGAACACAATACGGCTGTCGGCGCCCGATCATATTCGATCAACAATGGTTTGCCATAATCGTGCATTTAGATTGTTCTGATTTTGACACTTCCTCAGATATATAAATATATTTTTGTATACAAATATATATAGATGAATAAAATGCATTGTTGAGAATAGCATTACCGGCCTTATTTACCTTCGCCACGGCGGATGCTTAAGCACATTTTCTCTGTCTCGACGAGGCATTTGTTATTCTGAAAGGACATTTATTTGCGTGATGGAATTTGAGCCGCCTGTGTTTGCCGCGTAACTGTAATCAGTACGGAAAGTGCATCTAATGTTTCAGCGGTGACCTATGGAGGGGAGAGGATGCAGTCAGAAGAACATTTTTTCAATAAGCGAGTTTGTTGTTACTTAGGGTTGATGCGTTTTACTAGGCCATTTGCCTTTATCTGAAATGCATGAAATAAGGCTTAGGAAGTCAGGAAATAAGATTGTGTTTGTTTTTGTCTTGTGGAAGATGTGAAATAAACCGCATTATTTATTTGAGGCTTTTTTCAATAAACCTATAAGTGGGAAAGAGACATACTGAGGCATCTTTAAAAAGCATCCAGAATTAGCAAGTGATGGCCTGTTTATAGGTGTAAAAAAATTCAATTTGATTTAATTTATCTTTATAGCATCAAATCACGACAAATGTTGTCTTGACGCACTGTAAAAAATAATTCCAATTCGATTATGCATTCATTATTCCTATTGATCCAGTTAATTGAATTAACACAGACAAAGTCATGGAGTCACTCCATCCTGAACTAGCAACAGCAGGAACTTGCTTATCACAGTAAAAACAGCTGAATTTACAGCAATTCCTCATACAGAGCATGCATGTAGCGATAGCGGAAAGGAAAAACTCACCTTTTACAGGAAGAAACCTCCAGCAGAAGCAGAACATGGCTCAGTACAAGAGGCCATCTGGGGGCAGACACACAAAAAAGAAACAGATGAACTTATGTAGGATTGCTTTTTTATGTTAAAAATGAATTATGATTAAAAATATATCTGTTAGAGGAGGAATAGCAATTGAATATTGCTTTTTTGATGTTGGAGATCAAAGAGTGTTTGGGGAGGCAAAAGCACCTGTCCGTGTGAGACCTTGGTCAGCATTGCCTCTTCTTTAGCCCACATCTAGTCTCCATGGTAATCACTTGTTTTAACGTGGCAAAGTTAATGTCTTCCCACTTTCCACACATTACAGCTAAGGATTTATAAAAGCACAGCAGTCTTTTACTTCCTGTTGTACAAAACCTGTTCTGGGTGTTTCATTTTGGGGAGTTTTATGTGTCATGAAATGACTTTCATTGTGAGGTGGTTCTACGTGGTCAGCTGAATTTCTGCTTTTTTGAACATGTCTGAGTAACGTTACCAGAAGTGAGGCGCGTGAAGACAGATGTGATTAGATTAGCTACTGTACAATCAGCTACAACGTGTCTAGACAGGCTCATATTCCAGTATAATAGCAATCAGAATATAATGTAGCATATTTAAAGCTCAGACGTGGAAATAAAGGGCTGCTTATGAAGTCGAATCAGTTTCTCCAACATGGAAAAAGATGCTCTCCAAGTCGTAAAAGTAATTCGTCTATTAAGTTCTGTTAGTATAATTTTGGTTGCAAACCCGTCAGTGTAGGTATTTTTATATATAAAGTTATGGAAACCATTAAATTAATGAATGAAAGATGACACATGGGTTTACAGTACTCATTGGGTTTAGATAACCATCATACTGTTAATCTGCTTTAAGGTGAATTAATCCATTGTTTTCCAACAAAGCAGTATTCAGCTTTTCATGTCTCATAAAACTTTGGCCAATTCTGTATCTTGGCATATTTTACTTTGTTTCATGGATCTGCTCTGGGAACTGATAGTTGAATGTAGGAATGTCATTACAAAATTTCTTTGAATTTGTGCTGGAAGTTCCCATAATATATATTTGTCTTTATTTTATTGCTTGTACAGTAGGGGAAAATAGTTAGGATTAAGATATAGACAGTGAGTTTTAGGTTTTTAAAATAAAGTTGCCTTTTAATTTTATCTTGACTGGATTTATTACAACCATCTTGTCAGGTTTTTAGAATTCAGCTTTCCAGAGTTTTACCTTTACATTCACTAGAAAATGTGGTAGAATAAAGTTATGTAGCTTCATATTTTAGCTTAACTAGCTTAGCACACAAATATAAATATGTGTGTGCTAATAAAACCTTTTGTTTATGAGAAGCCTTGTACATGTGTAATTTATCTGTTCTGGTATGAAAGCAGACATTCTTACTTTTTATAAGATTCTCCATGAATTCCTCCCATCCGTCTGTCCCCTTTTCTGTTTTCACGTAATAGTACAATCCCATGTCCTCATATCTGATTGGCCTAGTGGCATTAAGTTTGTTTGGATGCTACCAATCAAAACAAGCTTCTCCTGTGAGCTGGGCGGAGCCACTGAAAGTGAGAGCTGAGCAGCCAAAGGAAAAATTAAACGTTGTGACCCGGCTCTGATTCGATGCGAATCTGTTCTCTTGATTCCCTACGAAGAAATCGCTAAACGGACAATTGGAAAGAGAATAAAGCTCAACAACATTTTCCTTTGACAGTTTCTATCCAGTCTTGGAGGTGACTGAATAAAAATTGCAGACTGTCTGGTGCGTGTAAAATAAAAGTTCATTTTGAAGAGGATTACTTTTTGTACTCGTGTGACGCTCAAAACCGAAGACAGTTGGTTTTCCTTTTCCTTTACATGCGAAGCACAGTGTAAAATAACAAGCACTTCTCCTCATGTGTCTCACTCACTTACACACCGAGAGGGTCAAACAAATAACGGCTAATATTCAGCCCAGCAAGCTTTGCTTATTGCCTTTCAGAGCAGCAGCCCATTTTCTCACAGACTGCTAGACGGGCGGAAATAAAAGAGACAATGATCACAGCAGTATTCCTCCTCAAGGTCAACAGTACACGTGTAGCAGAGAAACAAAGAAATCAAGAAATTGCTTTTTCATCCCAGGCGACGGATATTTTGAAGAAGGGAAAGAAAATAATAAAATCTTTAACATTTATTGCTTACGTTTTGCTTCTAAATATTGCAGTGGAGAGGATAGCTTGCCAGAATTAAAACAAAAACTACAGCGACTTCCTGTTTCTGCCGACTTTCATTAGACATCAAGCGGAAGCTCGCAGGAAAGCCTCCAGAACTGGCGCAACAAAATCAAAGTTGCTGATGTTTGAACAACTTGAGTGTCTGTTAACGAGGAGCTTAATTTGTTCAAAAATTACTACCTGAAGCTTTTACTCGGGTAAAGCCGTCTTTTTGTTTCTTACGGCCCCGGAGAGCGGCGGAGTGAGCCAGTGTGACAGCTAGACAATGACTAGACCCTAATTGATACTGCCAATTATTCTGCCAGCAACAAAGCGTGGCAATGTACAGTGAGCAGCACGTTGGTTTAATTAGAAAAGGTGTCCTAGCGCCACAGTTCCAGGGAGTTTGACAAAGAGAAAGTAGCCCTTGCCTTGAGATGATACAAGACACAGATGAAATAATATTCCATTACAGCCACAGAAATGGTCCTGCAAGCTGGGAATATGAATATAATCTGCCACTGCTCCTGTTCTTACAGATAAAGCACTTTCCACGGCCACCTTTTATTGGTTCTCTAGTGCCTTGCAAAAGATTTACAGCCACGGCTTGATGAAGTTTTGGTAGATTGTAAGTGATAAACCAGCATGAGGTGGTGCACGATGGTAGAGCTTAAAGATTTAAAAGCGTTTGTTTTCGACTGCCTTCATTCGGATACCTGGAAATAAAACCAACCATCTTTAAAGTCATCTGAGTACCAACCTGCATACAGATTAATCTCACGGTGAATCCATCTGGTTTATGAGGATGTCAGAGGTTTAACAGAGAACGTGGTTAAATATCATGTTGACTAAAAAAATACAGCTGACAGGTAAAGGATAAAGTTGTATCAATCAATCAACCAATCAATCAGGGTTATTTGTACAGCACCTTTCAGCAACCAGGCAATTCAAAGTGTTTTACGTCAACAATTGTTAAAACCTGTAGCAGACATTGGATTTCTGTTAAGTGCTGTGGTTGAAATCATAAATGCATCCAGTATGTTCCATTTATTATGGGTCAACAGAGGTTTTCTCTCCATGAGACACTCCAAGCTCTAAACTCCTGGAATAGAACGGATATGGTACAGATGCAGAGATGGCAGATGTGGACATGGCAACCAAAACCGTTAGCTTTAGCATGTGTAGCTAATAATATAATGCACTGATAAGAAAATTTGAGCCAATATCAATATCCAACATTAATGATGCTGTCATGATCCATACCTGATATTTACTGATATTATGTAAAGATATATATATATTTTACCAGGGCTGAAAAATATTTAAAGATACAAGCATTTTGTATCAGTTGCTACTGATAATTATTGATTCGTTTTTTTTGTTTTTTCATCCACAGTTTTCGTTCCATGTCATTATTTTTTTTTTATTTTTAACCAGTTATGAGGCCTGGTGGCCCAAACCTCAAACTTGCTGCTGCGCAAGTTACTCAACAGGTTGTTGCTAGGCAACCAAAGAATGAGTGTTAGTTCATGCCGCTCACCTAGCTTAGCTTTCCACACCTTGACAACAACAACCACATCACCACTGCTTCTGTGCTCCAGTTAAACTCCCCACAATCCTTTTCTGCATCACTGTCCCTGTCACATGACCAAACACGACACCAAATAACCGACCTCCTCCTCTCTCCCACCAGAAAACAAACGTCAACAAGATCGAAACAAAACCGAGTCAATATTAGCAACCGATATTTAAGTGTCTGGCCAATACCGATGCTGGTCTGTATTGGGAATTGATGTTTGTAGAAGCTCAGGCTGCGTTACAGAAATGTGGCCAAACATTCTCAAGTTGCTGGTGGAGAAAATGTTGAGCTGCGCTGCGAGTCACTGAGTGGAGTCGGATCAGAGCAAGCTAAACACATACCAACGCCACACTTTTCAAACTTTTTCTTGAATCCGTTTACATGTTTACTCTAAAAATGCAGGGAAAAGTCCCAGGGTTATGTTTACCTTTGCAATGAGTCGTATGAGCTTGAGGACTTCTTCCCCGGCTCTGCCAACATTGAAACGAGCCTTCAGAGTGTACATGTGTTTGCGTGCGTATGCATGCGTGGGTGTGTGTGTGTGTGTTTGCGCACGCGTGCTTCTTTACAACAAAGCCGTCTTGAAACGCAGCCTTGCTAAAAAGGCACGGAGCAGCTGTTCGTGGGAGTAACTAATGTGTAGCATGTGAGGAAAATAACATTGATTGGAACAGAGTCATTTACCCTCTACTGAGAACCAATTTGTTTGGTGTTGTTTTCCTACAACTTGAGGGATGGTTTCTCGATACTAGAAACTCGGGTCGCCGGGTGCAGAAGTGCAGCGGCAAATGATGTGCCCCCCTCGTATGTCCTGTCCCTCACACACTTCAGCCCCACACACACCCTCTGCACCCTGCTAAAGGTGTCTTTATAATCTGCTTGGGGAATCTTTGACCACAACAAGGGCACTGAATCATTTTTGCAAAAAGAGTGCCCATCAAAGGAATCATAGACCAAATGGTCCTAATCTCTTCCCCCTCTGCCCACGATTACTCGCCGCTTTGGGCGCATCACAGTAAGAAGGTGAAAGCAATGGTAGATACTGGTACTATCACGGGAATTACATTAGAACCCTTTGGGACTTCAAAAAGAGTTCCTCACAAAGCCAATTATGCAGTCTGTTTGTCTCAAAGCTCTCTCGGATCACAGCGTTTTGTCAATAACCTTTAAAAGGAGGGAAGCACTGAGAAGGACCTGAGGGGGCTGGGGGGTGGGGGGGAGGGCGAGAAAACGGCAGCTGCAAGGTCGCCTGTAGACCTTCCCGCCACGCAAAAGGAAAAAAGAAAAAGACTCTCCGTCTGGTAAGTCCACACTAATTGCGAGGTCACTTTAAGACTGGCACGGGTTTTACAGGCCGAGGAGTAAACATCAAACACAATGGGATGAATTACATGTTCAGGCTTCTAAAAACCTCAGGTTTCAATTCCAATTTGGCTGGCCGTGTGCAGCGGAGAGCTCCCGTCGACGACTCTTTATGTCTGCCTATCAAGACCACACTCTCCATTGTCGCTATGAATAATTCCACCCACCTATTTCTTTATATACCACACAAACAAGCTACTTCAGCATGAAAAAGTTCACTGCCATTCACTGAAAAGCCCCTGATAGAAAGAAAAGCAGCAGACTCTGGGACGTGGACATGAGTCGCAGTGCGGGACCGCCGTGTGAACACGAAGCCGTCGTTTCCAGCAGTTTCTCTGCAAACGCACGAAAACGGAGGCGCACATCTGGCAGACAAGCTTTATTTTCCTTCACAAGAATAAATGTTTCATGGCTTGAGATTTCCCAGCAGGACAGAAAGCAAATTTACTATCCGGGGAAATTTAGCGTGTCGTTGGAAATCATAAACGGCACCTGTGGGAATGTCCAATTGTGATTTTAATAATGACCAGAGTTCTCCACCAGGAGCAGCAAATCCATGCAGAGTTTCCAACAAGCGTCCGCGTTGATAACCGAGGAGACGCACGCGGCGCGTGGTGAAATGTTTTCAAAGCTCTCGGCACACACACTCACACTTCATCATGTCATGCACACGAAGCATCAGCATTTGCTGTTAGGGCTATTAATGTGGCGGAGCCACTAAAAGTGAGGCATGAATATATGAGAGAGAAGAGGGGAGAGTATTCTTTTTCATAATTTTTTTACAAGAACATATTAAGTGCTGTGCATATTTATATGTAGCGCTCTATATGGTGCAAACCAGAGTAATCAAAAGCCACCACTTTTACCAGCTAATAAAGTTGTGGGTCTTAGCGGTACACCAATAACAGGTCAGTATTTACGATTTTCTTCTCCGTGGAACATAACTTCAGATTATTTAAATATACCTGCTTGTGGATTTTTTTGTAAAACGCATCTAAAATAATCAAAAGAAAATGCATTTTGAGAAGTTGAGCTTCCAAGTTACTTGACATGCGATTAGCTAACGTTTGCAAAGCAGCCAATCCAGAAGCTAATTTATTTTACACTGATTGGCTGTTCCCCTAAGAGGAGAGATAAGAAAAACTGCAGGTTTTAGCTTCTGTGGTAGCACTAAAACAGTTTCCTTAATATGTATTAATAAATATTAAGGTTCTCAAACTACTGAAAGAATGTTTTAAGTATTTTTAGAGGGTGTCGTAACTAGTATTCACATATTTTAGCTATTATTTCTTAGCTAGCCACCATGAACGCCAGGGGTGGACTGTGTGTAGCACAAACATTTATTTATTTATAAATTAAAGAGATAAAATATTGTCAAAATATATCTCATTTTTAATCCAGCTCTATTTTTTTAAAGGCATAAGAACATCTACTGTTCTGTGAAGCAGATTTCACTTAAATATTGGTCTTCAGCCCCTCTCCTCTTTCTGAATATTTTTAAAAGGGCAGTATTATATAACAGGCACAAAGTGCTACTTCATCGCACAATAAAGTAACTGTTACCATCAGTTGTCAGAAGAAATTTTACTTTGCAATCTTCTGTCTTAAAAACTGTCTTTTGTCTCTATAAGATGCTCCTATTCTTTCCGACACTCCTGTTTGCTGTTTGTTGCAGCCGCTAGTCTGAAGGAGCTGAGTGGGGAAGGTGAGGAGGAAGTTGCTCTGTGAGGCAGAAACGTTTAGCCACCCATAAACGGTTGCCACGGGAGATTAAAGGATTTCTCAAACATGCATGAAGAAATCAAAGGCAACACTCCAGGTGTGTTTTTGATGAGGGACTAACATTATAAAATGACGCTAAGCTAAAAAAATTTTTTAAAAAGTAGTTTACACAGTGCCTCCCGGCCTATTAATACATTCACACAGAACAAAAAACACAATGTCAGTTGACAGAAACGTTTTACACCTCTGACAAAGCAAAGGTACACAGTGTGTGTAATTGCACACAGTACGCCGGGTCCATCTTTTCCCAATCAATCGTTCAGGAGACCTTTTAATCTTGCAGCTGTGGCTGTGGCTCGACTCCAGCTGGGAGCAGAAAGTGTTTATTGCCTCTGGTATCAGGAGGAAAATCACAGCGACTCGTCCACAGCGACTTTCATGTTCAGATTCTCGTCAGCATTGTGACAAGCAACTTTTCAGATGGAACAATTGGCCCCAATGCGAGAAACAAAAATGGAAAATACTGATCGGCTTTACATCTGAATTCATTTTGGTTATGGAACTTTTTTTTTCAATGTTTTTTTTTTTTGTTTTTACATATTTATTAAAACTGCCACCAGGTTGTGACTGTATGTTATGATAATTTGTGAAAGAACAAAAAATCCATTTCCGCCATGTCCTCCTGGATCTATTACCATCGTCTGAAGAAATGTGAAACAACCAATCAGAGTCGGGAGGAGGGTCTTACCGCTGCCAATCAATCTCATGTACAGCTGCTAAATTTGCTAATGGCAGAGAAACAACTTGCCATTACAGGAAAACCATTAATCCACTGTCATCGGTGGCCATGCTAACTAGCTTTAGCCTTCACTCCTGGCTCTGCTAGCTGCAGCTTGCTCTCTGCTAGCACTGGCAGTCAACCGGAGAGTGATTGTCAGCGCTAAGAACCTCCTCCTCCTCACTCTGATTGGTTGTATCTAGATAACACTAAAAGAAGCCGAAGGAGCTCTTTTTTTTCCATAAATGATCTGTCTCATACCATACTGACATTTTCAAAAAGTATGTAAAAAATATCTTTTTATATAAGTTACATAAATGCAACTTTAAGATTTGACCTCCAATATGATTTCTCTTTTTGTTGTTGTTGTTTGTTTTTGTTCAAATTTGAGATCTGAATCACAGCCAGTTCCAACTTATTTTTTGTTAGTGAGACAAAAAGGGGACATTTTCCTCCGTTTAAGCGAATGAAGTGCACCGCAGAAAGAGCCGGCACGTCTCTAAAGTGTTTGAATGGCAGCCTATTAAAAAGTTTGCGCTGCACGGTGCACATGCTGCAGTCACACATTGGCAATTTGAATGCACATCAGAAGATATAATAGCTCAACATGTTCCTCTGCCTGGCATGTGAGCCACACTGCTTGTCTTTAGAGAAGTGGGTCAGCATTAAAGCAGGAGATTTGTTTTTCCTTTCTTTTTCTTTCATTTTTTTGGCACTCAGACCCTGTTTTTCTTATCCAACTGAGTCACACATTTGTTTCTGTTTCCTATTTCCATATGCAGCACAATATGAAACGCTCGCCAGTGTATGTATTTATATATATATAATAAGATGGAGGAACAATTCAGATTCATTACCACTTGTTGAAGCAGAAACAGTTTTACGGTGACATGGCTCCTTTGTTTCCCCCCCTTCCTTTCTCCTCTTTAATTAATCCTCTCTCATCATCTCCTTTATGATTGTCAGTCATAATTTTCAGATGGAAATGCGGCGCCACGGGGAAGTTCCTGTCCAGGAGAGACACCTGCTACTTTAATAATGGCTCTTCTGAGGCAAGAGCCAGTTAAAATGAGGAAGGTGCTCCCACGGTGAAAGCCTTTCATGTTTGACAGCTACTTCAGAATATTTCAGCCCGGAAAAAAAATCAAACTACCGCCATGTTAGATTTATTTATTTGTGTTATATCACTGCCAATTATGGTTTGCTCACGTTTGCAGGTTATAATGTTTTTGCTTTTTGCTTGTGTTCCCCTTCAATGTATTATTGTGCTGTTTACTTAGTCTGAGCCAATGTTATAGCAGCTTTGGGGTTTTTAGTTATAGTTTAGCTTTACTTCTTTGTGTCTTTTTGTTTGTTTTAATTCAGTTTATTTGAATAACCTCATACAGTCACCAATTGAGAAAACCGCTAACAGACGTTACATTTTGTCAAACGGCGTCATCCAAAGTCATCAATACAAATCAAATATGTTGGTCAATGCTCCAATTATTATGGTCCAAGACCAACTCTTTATCAGCTGGACCTTTAGCCTTGATTTAAAGGAACTCGGTGTTTCAGCTGTTCTGCAGTTTTCTGGAAGTTTGTTCCAGATGGAAATTCATGTTTACCGTCTACAAAACCCCAGTTTGATTTAAAGTTTTCTACGACTGTTGGCTGTAAATGAAATCGATCAACAGACGAAACCAAATGTAAAAAAAAAAAAAGAAAAGCCCAGTGCAGTGCGCACTTATTTCTCTTAATGCTGATGCATTTAATTACAGGCTGCTCTAATGAGTAACGTGACATAGGGTTTGCTCACTAGAAATCTGTTTTCCCAGCACATAATTAAGCGGTTAGTGATCCTCTTATCCCCACTAGTGAGCACCACCAGGTATAATTGTCCTCTTCGCCGATACTGAACCCAGTGTGGCCCTCCGAACAGCTGGAGTGGAGGAGGGAGGTTTGGGGGTCACTGTGAAGTTTCCTGCGTTGCTTCTGGCTAATCAAAGCCGTTCGTGGCTGAGTTCATTTCTACTTAATTAGCGGGTGGAAGAAAAGGAGGGCGCTCTGCCGTCTGACCCCGCTGTTTCTTAAAGGCCTTGGCGGTCACTTTCAGTATTGGCTTTTGTCACCAAAGGGGGGGAAAAAATGCTAATAACGAACCTCTATTCACTGTCGCACACAAACGCTGCAAAGGCAGAGCGAGCGGCACAAAAAGCAGCAGCGCGTTACCCCCGAAACGCGGCCGTAACCCCGGAACAAACAGCGGCGCTCGGGAGAAAGACGGAATTTCCCCGCATAATAAATGCAGGACGGAAATAATGGCGGTTCGACAGTCACAATGCCGCAGCCTGAATGTTCCGCGTATCACGTTCAGCCTCTCCGCACGCCGGGCTTTGTGTGAGCGTCCCGAACGTTAATGTGTTCAGTAACTTGCCTCGACAGAGTAGACGGGTCGGGGAGGTTAAACGGATTTATTTTCTGTCGGCTGTTTGCTTTTTTTTTTTTTGCTTTGCTGATCTCCATGCTTCTGTGAAATTGCTTTTGTATTGTGGCTGAACATTATGCGTTCTGAGAGACGGGTGGTGGTGACACCTGATGCTCCTGCTGCTGCTCGTTGCTTTTGATTAATATTAGGCAAACCAGCCGCGATTAATGAGAGCACATCGTGGAAGGTGAGCTCGGCACATTGACTCCAGGGTTCTGTGGCGTTCTCTGGGCCAACCGGGCCAACCAGGCCAGCCACAAGCAAAGATTTTCTTTATCGATTTATTCCTGTAACCAGTTTTATGATTAATCTGGTCATTTAAAGGTCCGACTTTCCTGCGGAAAAGGCATAAATTATTATTTTTTTTTAGATAAATGTTCACATGTATTAAATACAACGTAAAACAGAAAATGATGACAAGGCTTTGACTAGACTTCGTTGTTAGCAGTTTGTATTATAAGCTAAATATGCCTCCATTTTTGTCTAACTTGTGTTTATATGACTGAATATGAAGTCAGGGGCCTTAAAAGGGAAGCATTATGTGTTTTCCAGCCACGTAGTGTCATTTTCTAGCACAATCAAGTAACTGTCATTTTCAGGCAAAACATATTATATACCAAATATGACTTAAAATACATTTGACTTTGTAATTTAATGGCTTCAAATTGGGCCTCTGTCTCTTTAAAACCTCCTGCTCTTTCTGAAACTCCGCCTTCAGGAAGTCATCACATGATTTCTCTATTAACCCTTTGACAGTGTTTTTACCAACATTTCACTAAGAAGTTGCTGCTATAATGAGTTCAGCAGATCCACCAGGTGTTTGCTAATTGCTGCTGGCTAGTCTGAAGGAGCTGAGTGGAGAAGTGAAGAGCAAGGGGCTGCTCTGTGATTCTCAGAAACCTGGAAACCGTAGCTTCCAGGAGGAGCTTCATCCTTGAAGCCGGAGCTGGTCCAACCAGGCTTTTCGCACAGCTGTATTGTTGCCATGGAAGACTAAAGCATTAATCAATATGCATAAAAGAATCAAGGCAACACTTCCTCTGTGGATTTGATGATTGAACAACATCATAATGTGATGTGAAGCTCAAAAAGGTTGATTTTATATAACACCGCCCATTTTAAGTATCACAAAGTGAAATGGTAAATGATGACGATGTCATTGACAGGTTTTCTTCTTAGGATGTAAATATGCCTCTATTATGTCTTTATGACTAATAAAGGAATTTCTTCCACATTGTACTAATGCATTCAAAATTGTTTGGTATTTTCTACATGTTTCAGGATAAGACAATTCTACTAATTTATTTGTTTTAAGTCATTTTGCACATCTATAACCAGGACTGCCAGCAGATTTGTCTATAAATGTTGAATTCCAGACTCCATCCCGGGAGTCTTTGAAGATCTCAAGTTATTCAAAACAATAAGAGAGTAAACAAATATTTCCCCCAGGGCAGTCAATGAAACAGGCCCTCCCTTTTTATTTTCTTTTTCTCTGAGCTGTAAAAATTCAATCCGGCTCGCATCTGAAACATTTCCAGCAAATGTTGACAGAAGCAGCTTTGTTTGTGTGCGCCTCCAACAGGCTTTGGATCGCAGTGGGTCGCCCGTCGCTGGAACGAGCATTGTTGTAAATCAAACAAGACAGAGCTGTGGATTTTTGGCTTCTCATTTTAAAACTTAGTAATTAATAAGCCGGGTGCCATGTGGCGCCGTGCTGAACTCAGGTAGCAGCTGGTGCAAGTCCAGCAAGGTCAGATGAAATTTTTTCAGAACTTCTGCCCCCAAACACCGGCAAACGGTGACAAAAACGCAGCCGAGGTAACGCAACTCGTACCAAATTAAAGAAATTAGAGCTCATGCCGTCGTTTTCACCACACTTCCTTTTCTCACTGTGTTCAGGCTTGTGTGACCTGATGTCTTCGTTCATTTCTTTGACTGAAAGAGCAAGAATAAAAAAATGAGAACCAAAGTCTCATGAGATCATAAAGTGGATGTATATCCACTTGGAAAACTGGAAAAATATTAATGCGTAAAGAAGACAGGAGATCTGTTTTCTGAGAGACAATAGTTTGGAGACTTAACAAACTAGCACCCTGCTGAAGAATTTTAAAACGCCCTAATATTCACTATCTGGTTTGGCTCCTAATTTATAATAATTTATATAAGGTGTTAATAATTTTGAATTCAACGTTTTCACAGAATGCCCTACATTATTAACAAGCCATCCAAGAATGTTAAAATATTTTGGTTTACCTGCTTTATTTGGGTTGGACTTTGTGGGACTCATGCTAATCACGGACGGATTCCCTGGAAAGTGACCGTGGCTCTGTGGATAGAGTAGTCGTCTTGTGATTGTTAGGTTGTAGGTTTGATTCCAGCTTCCTCCTGCCACATGTTAATGTGTCCGCTGGGCATTTAACCCCAAGTTGCCTACCGATATGCGCATTAAGTGAATGTGACTCTAGTGTAAAGCTTTTTGAGTGGTGAAAATGACTGGAAAAGCACTGTATAAGTTTATTTACCATTTTAAACTAAACTAAATGATTTGACTAAGACTGACTTAAATCTGTTATCTAAAACATACTTAATAAATTTGTTAAAAATAAATTAACAAATTGAGTTGGATGATAATAATATCTTGAATTAGTTCAACTTAAAGTTGGATAAACTTAATACATTCAGTTGGATAAACTTAATTGAATTGCTTGTTACCCATAGAAGCAATTCAATTAAGTTAGTTCAACTATTTTCTTTTTAGTGTATTTTTATTTTTTTAAATAAAACATACTGCAGCTTTAAGATGGGATTTTATTTTCCCTTTATCCGACAGTGGTGTAAATGTGTAATTAGTACCCTGGGGTTAATGTTTCTGGTTCTCAGTGTCCACATGCTCTTGAGTCACCTTGAACAAACTCAAGAATTTTGCTCTGAGCAAATTCAACCATTTGGACTTTACCGTCCTTGTAAAGGATTGAAGAGCAAGGCTGTCAGTCATTTATTTAGCACCAAAACACTGGGCTAAGAAAACAGATGACGCTCGAAAATGAAATGGATTTGCCTCAGCGGAGCTCTAATGTACAGCAGATGAAAAACTATTTTAGTCTGTTGAAGGCAGTTTGTCAACGGCGGTCGGGTTATGAAGCCCTGATTAGGTGCAACGCCTTCTGTTCCACTTCTCCAGCAATGTGGAAAAAAACTATCATAGTTACACTTAAGCACATCTAGTGTTTTCAGAGCATACTGGACAGTGAGACTGCTAAATAGTGAACGAACGGGTTGAGGAAATGTGTGTAAGACACTGTAGGGGAGTCACACAAGAGTATTAGCAAAATCTAGCTAAGCAGGCGGCTATTTCTTTTCTCTTTGTGTTGGAATTGAAGGTAAATTCTCTTATTTATTTAAAACCAATTCAATGTGACGCGCAGTTAGACGTCTCTGACTGTTTCGACGGGGCCGATGTTGCTTTGATGTTATTTAACTGGCACATCAAACAGGGTTTGGTTGAAGGAAACGCTATTATGGCGCCGGGTATGATCAAATATTTATCCAAGATGTCGTTTTTGGCAGCTCGGTCTTTCTGTGGGAAATAAAACTTTCTATGTGTGTTTCTTAAGCATCGCAGCTTATGTGTGTCAGCTAATATCCTTTTTCATGACTCATGTATTTTGGTGACACCATTAAATGCATGAACAGCATTAAGGCAGGCGCTGGAGAAAGAAAGAAAGAAAGAAAGAAAGAAAGAAAGAAAGAAAGAAAGAAAGAAAGAAAGAAAGAAAGAAAGAAAGAAAAAAAAGGCCCGGGGCGCCGGGTTCCTCTAAGAACTTCCATTTGTTTGATATCAGCAATCTGAAGCGATTTTATCTCACTGCATCTCACAGAAGTTTAGAACATATAAAGTTATGTTGCATTGTGAAATGGTGAATGTGTCTGAACACGTGTGGTTATGACAAAATGAAGGTATATTATAGAAAGTATTGATTGGTGCATTTAATGTTTCATGAACTTTTCACCTCTCACTTGTTTAACAGAAGCAGACATGGTGGAATCTGTTTTGTGTTCTCAAGGTAAAGGTTTAAAATGAGCCAACTGAAGAACGGCTCATTTAAGTGTTTTAAATTGTGGGAATGACAGGGTGCACTTTCTTTTCACCCTGACTGTCCCATCGTATCAGACTCAGATCTGGGTAGTTTGTCAAGTCAACGAGGCAGTTCAAAGTGCTTTACATCATGAAACCACCACACAGTCATGAATTATGAATCGAGCAAGAAACATTACATTTTGTCAAATGTCACCATCAAAATCATCAAGCAAATTTACATCATGGATGTTGATCAATGTTCCAGTTGTTGCTAATCAAATGTAACTGAACAGCTGGGGGTTTAGTCCTGATTTAAAAGAACTCGATGTTTCAGCTGCAGTTTTCTGGATGTTTGTTCCAGATTTGTGGTGCATAGAAGCTGAATGCTGCTTCTCCTCATTTGGTTCTGGTTCTGGAGATGCAGAGCAGAACCAGAGTCAGAAGACCTGATGGGTCTGGAAGGTTGGTACAGCAACAGCAGATCTTTAATGTGTTTTGGTGCTAAACCGTTCAGTGACTTATAAACTAACAGTATTTCAAAATCTGTTCTATGAGCTACAGTGAGCCTGTATAGGGACTGTGGAACTGGAGTTATGTGCTCTGACTTCCTGGTTTTAGTGAGAACGCCAGTTTAGTAGGCAGCCAGCTGCAGTAATCAGTGTAACTAAAGATAAATGCACATGTTTCTCTAGATCTTGCTAAAGGATTAGTCCTCTAATCCTGAAAATGTTCTTCAGGTGATAGAAGGCCGACTTTGTAACCGCCTTTATGTGGCTCTAAATATTCAGGTCAGAGTCCATCATTACACCCAGATGTTGGTCCTGATTACTGGTTTCCAGCTGTAATAACTGAAGCTGTGCATTGACTCTAGATCTATAACTCTAGTTCACTCCTCTTTAGGTCCAAAGATAGTAAGCATAGCCACTGATAAACGGTTCTCCTGTAATAGTGAGTTGTTTCTCCACCATTAGTCCACTGAGCATCGAGTATATAAGGTTGATTGTCAGCACTAAGCCCCTCCTCCTGGTTCTGATTGGCTGTTTCTGACCGGGAGCGGTGCGTTTCTTCAGACAGCAGTAGCAGCTCAGGAGGGAAATCGATCTTTTCACATTTTATCTGTCAAGACATGGTGACAGTTTTAACAAATAAGTTAAAAAAAAAATTATATTAAAAAATATATAAATGTTTTA